>CM027879.1:11250003-11345030 GCA_016097615.1 Eucalyptus dawsonii
GGACTTATACCAACGTGTGAATCAACTCTAAGTTGGGTATGACATAGCTTACCTTTCGTGTAAATTACAAAATCATCGGCGTGACGGCCCTAATTTATTCCTTTTGGTGATTAGGACCATTGATTTGTTTGAAGGCATAGTTAATAAATCGTTTTATAATTGCAGACTTTGGAGAGTAAGGTCTCTTATACAACTCTTGTTGAATGTAACCTCGACAAGTAAACCTTAATCGAGGAATAGTTTAACATGATCTACCAAGATAATTTCATGGAAAACATAAAATAGTCGCTTGCTCATGAAAGCGACTTAGATTATAGTTCTAGACATATCTGCTATTGTTGCTGATGATGATGGCAACCATTGATTTGTCTGAAGGCATAGTTAATAAATCGTTTATAGTTCTAGACTTTGGAGAGTAAGGTCTCTTATACAACTCGTGTTCGAATGTGGCCTCGACGGGTAAACCTTAATCAAGGAATAGTTTAACATGATCCGCGAGATAATTTCATGGAAGACATAAAATAGTCGCTTCCTCATGAAAGCGACTTAGATTATAGTTCTTGACATATCTGCTCTTGTTGCCGATGATGATGGCAACCATTGATTTGTTTGAAGGCATAGTTAAGAAATCGTTTATAGTTGCAGACTTTGGAGAGTAAGGTCTCTTATACAACTCGTGTTCGAATGTGGCCTCGACGGGTAAACCTTAATCAAGGAATAGTTTAACATGATCCATGAGATAATTTCATGGAAGACATAAAATAGTCGCTTCCTCATGAAAGCAACTTAGATTATAGTTCTAGACATATTTGCTCCTGTTGCTATTGTTGATGATGACGGCAACTCTATTATTAAAGGCAAGGCATAGTGCAAGATTAAACATTTGAACAAGACCCTAATCTTCCAGGAGAATTCAAGCGAAAGGTCGCTTGAGGGTCGCAAGACCTAAGTAACAATCGCTCGAGATGTTGCAACCTCCGTGGCAATTGCCTAAGTTGCACAATCCTTGTTGATCCCTTACCAGCCTCTTGTTAGCCAAATACGGCCTCGTTGGCCCTCCCTGACCACCTTTGTGCAAATGAGATGTACAATAACAAGGAGGGGCAAAATGGAAAAATATAAAAATTTGTGAAGATAGTTTTTGGAAAAAAAAATTACCCATAATTTCAGTATTTTGCAATTAAAGTTGGTCCCTATTTACTTTGAGTTTTCAGCATTCTTAAGATTAGTATTTAATCGAAAGTTATTTCAAAAGGCTTTGCAAACATTCTCACATTTTTCTACGAGATTTTGAGATCGAAAGTGTCTTAAAAAAAGCTAAACCAAACACGTTACAAACGTTTGAACAAAACCCTAAACTTCGGCGGTTGATTAAGGGGGGATTGGTTTTGAGACCCCCAACAAAAAACAAATAAATAAAACAAGAAAGATAAAGAAAAATAAAAAAGAATTTTAAAAAGGGTAAAATTGAGGGTGACATCAGCATCCACTGTTGGGATAAGACCACCACCGGGGCCGGGGTCGGATCCGCTGTCTGCTGGTGGTTTCGGGTCCGGACCCCCATGTGATTCTTCTGGCGCAAGGAGTGGGGCCCCACTCCGATGGGCCTCTAGTCATCATCCGTACGTTGATCCCTTGCTTTTCCGCTTGTCGCTTTTATTTCTCTCTTTTGAATTTATTAGGTGGGGCAGCACGATTGGCCCCTCCGCATCTTTGGCCTTTTCTGGCGGCCACCCTGTTTTTTCATTTTTTTCATTTTTTAATTGCTAAACATGGATTTTCCTCTTCTGTTTCTTTTTTTCTTTTTGAAAAACATATAATTAGAATCTTGAATGGAAAATTGACATTTGTTAGTGTGATAATTATAATTGCTCAAAACGCTAATCAACGACATTGCCTTGACTTCACTTTTCCACTATTCGTCCACAGAATCAAATGCTTTATTTTCTCTTTACTTTCATTCTAAATTAATCGAGGAAAGTAGACATGATAAACAAAGAAGACGGATAGGCTCGAATAAATTCATAAGTTTGTTAAAAAAAAAAAAAAAAAGAATAAATTCATAAGCATACGCAACCGAAGCACACAGAAAGAAAGCCCTTGATTTTTTTTTTTTTACTTTTTTGTATTTTGATAAGGGACAAACTTTTATAAGATGAAAGTACAACTGTTATGTGTACGCCTGACACCTTAACTACTCAATAAAATAAAATAAAATAAAAAATTGACAGGATACTAACAAAACCCTAAATAAGTCCAAAAAAATAAAAAACTCCTACAGTTATCTTGCAAACAATCATAATAGAAATCAAATTTAAAAACTTAAACAGTGTAATCAATATATTCAAATATTCTATACTAAATAAGTACACCAAACGTAGTGAAAGATGAAGACATTACAGTCTGAAATCATAAATTCTACCAAATAAAAGAGGTAAATTCAAACTTGAGTTGCACCATGTTAAAAAGTTTGAGATTATTACTCTTTCGCTTCCCGTGGGCTGGTCTCAGTGTCTAGCTTTACGAAGTTACGTAAGTTAGTGTTGCACTCATAACTTTATCGTTTGCCTTTTCTGTCTTTACATCTAAGGTAAAAAGTCCACTTTGATCATGAACTTGCCTACTTTTCTTGAATAAAGTCGTTGAACTATTAATTCGTCTGATCAAATTTCCTGAACTTTCCATAATTTTTCTCGTCAAGTTTCTTTTTCTCAAGTTCAATTAATTGAAACTGATGTATCACGTTTGACATGCAATTTTTCTTTCCGCCGTCACATATTATAGGCTAATGCATGAAACTTAAAATCTTAACTATGCAAACCACAACCATATTTTGAGTATAAAAGTTTTGATTATGAAGGTTAAAAATGAGTTTTTTGCATCAAAACTCTCATCAGCTCTGATGGACAAATCAACCCTAATTGGATTTTGAAGTTAAATTGACTTGATTAGAAAATATATGAATATTTAAGGATTCATTTAAACAAATTAAAAATGAGTTGATTGGGTCAAACTATTTTCAATCTAACCTAACCCACTTGTTTTTAACAGGTGTAAAGCTTATAGACTATATCTCAACCACACAAGTTTGGCCTCAACCTTAAACTCAACAACGTGACATAAACACAAAACGAGCAAAGTTAAGATTTGAATAATCTGTGACCTTAGAGCTAATGGCTTAAATGAAACATTCAAGACTTTTTTGGACAATTTTCCCTACAATTGTCCAAAAATGTCAAAACATATTATGCAACAAACAATTTAGTTCTAAACCTTTCATTGTGCTAATTTAATCTTAATCATTTTGACAACTTATCAATATAGTCTTAGACCTTTCAATTATATTAATCGAGTCATAAACATTTTGATGTTTTGGCAATTTAGTCCTAAACTTTTTAACGATTTGTCAATTTAGTCTTTCTAATTAATTTTTTTGTTGGAAACTAAAGCGTGGATAATTTTTTGTATTTTTTTGTATATTACGAATTTTTTTTTAAATTTTTCTAGTTTATATTCTTTTTCTTTTTTTCTCTTTTCTCTTCATTAGCCTCAAGTAAGGGTTGCCATCATCAGCCTCAAGCGAAGGTTGGCTAGGACAGTCCTTACTTGAGGTCATCTACCACTGATGAGACATGGTAATGGTTGGTAGAGGAAAAAGTGGAAAGGAAAAGAGAAAAAGAAAAGGAAAGGAAAGGGAAAAAGAAAAACATTTCAAAAAATCTAAAAAATTGTAAATGTTGCCAAGTTAGCACCATTTAAATGCAATGTATAGGATACTAGACATTGACTAGATTATCACATTAGCAATTTTCGATCAAAGCTGGTTGGAACTATTAAATTGGCAAATCATTAAAATATTTAGGATTAAATTGGCAAGTTATCAAAATATTTATGATTGAATTGAGACAATTGAAATATTTAGAGTTTTATTGTCAAGTTGTCAAAAGATTTATGATTAAATCGACACATTGAAGATTTATGGTTAAATTGATTGTCACAAAACAGTTTAAGACTTTTTAGATAATTTTTCCCTCTTGCACATCCTTGCATCAAATTTCTTTCTTTCATTATATAAGGATATTCATGGGCTACACATTGAGTTTAAGCATATTAGTAAACAATATAAAAAAGAAATTAATGAATTCTTTTTAGGGTTTTGTTAGTATAATAGGTTTGGGCTAATATGAGAGCAACAATATATTGTAAAACCACAAATTTTGAAAGAATTAACCTCACAATAATTTTTAATTATTTGTTATTTATTTTTTGTGACCTAAAATGGCTTGTATAAGCATTTCTCTTCTCCTTAATAACGAAGTTCAAATTTTGACAAGCAAATAAGAAAGAATTTACAGAAATTGTGCTCTCTCTCTTTTATATATATATAATCTTCCATGAGATATTTAAGTTCTCCCTAATGTCTATCGGGCTGGAATTGCTCCCGGGAAAAAAAGGATTGTGAAGAGAAAAATCCCAGAAAGTGCTCAGTTGCTCAAAGATGGTCAAGCTGTTGAAGGGAGGGGGAGAGAGAGCTTTGCGATTTGCCACTATCATCAGGGAGAGAGTACATGGCCCCAGTACTTAGGGAACGTGATGGGGTTTGGTGGATGAATAAAGCATCTTTAGGGAACAGTGTAATTAGGATATGGTCTGCCCTGCAGATGCTACTGTTGCTGATGTATGGGATACTGAGAAAGTGGCCTTGTTTACAAGTAAGTCTTCAATTCTAGGGGCGCCTTGATGTGGGATTCGAGCCTCTTGACCGTTTCATTGATTCTTTTTCTTATTTTAATTAAGTTATTCGACCGACGGCGTAAAGAACATGTTGCACAATCGATTTTGCGCACCATTTGTTTTGACAAAAGTGAATTACTACCATTCTCTAATTAATGGTGGACGAAACAATGTGCGGAATACCCACCCATGGGCAGCGTAAATGGTATGCGTGCTCTCCCTTATCGCCAAGGTCGATGATTCGAACATTCTCGTTTGCATTCCATGATTTAAGTAGGGGTCTCAGGGGTGAATTACTGGGTCACCTCCCGAGATTTTGCGTCTAAATAGTGGCTTGCGACGACATTCGACGGTGTCACCATGGTAAGGGAGTCTCCGGCGGTTCCTTAGTCATAAAAAAAAAATGTGCAGAAGATTTTCTTTGCATCGGCTAATAATCCTTATTTGTATTATATGCGATTAATTTATTTTCTTATTTCGAGTTACTCTCCTAGTACGGATGTTATTAGGCCGTCTCTAAATGTAGGTCTAGAAAAAGTTTTTTACGAGTTTTAAAATGAATAAGCACCTACTTATCCAGTTTGCTTGTTTGGCGTTTTTCTCACCCGCCTGACTTTGCCTATTTGGACCTCATCTATCACATAACCCTGACATTACGAACGAAATTAAATTGGTGTGCACAACGTTCACAAATTCACTTTATTATTTTCAAGGTCCAACATTTACAATTTGCCATCCCTTACTGTTCAATGTTCAAAATCTATGAAAAAATCAGAACAACACAATCTTCTGCTGGCCACATGTCACCGGCAATAAGTTAGGGCACGGTTACATCCTTTTCAAAATATGCGCAATTCAATTGACCAACAGCGAAAATCTTCGGGATCGATAGTTTTATCGTCCCCATAAGATTTTTCATTCAATCGGTATGGTTCTCCACGAAGAAATACATAGAACCGTGAATAGGAGGACCGATCTGTGAATAGAAAAAAGCAACCTCCAAGAACCGTGCAATTCATGTATTTTGCAACTTGCCGAAACACGTTTTTTTTTTGTTCTTGCCTGACAAAAGAAGGGAGGAGGTATCGCAGCGCAAAAGCCTTGGCGGCTGAGATTTGATCTCTGTTGCTGCTCTCTGTTGCGCTAACCGGACATGGCAGACCACATGATTGATCCGGGAGGCTCATGAATATAATAACCTTTCTTTCTCCTTTCCCTATGCACACCGATGGCCGCGAACGGCTCTCGTCCAAGAGACATTTACCCGCGATTTGCTCCCGAGGATTTCGTTTTTGATTCGTTCAGTATCGGCCACTGTTTTCTGTCACGGCAGATCGCTCTTCCTTGACTTTTCGGGCCTTGCTTCCAACAACAAAAGGGTAAAGGAGAGAGAGAGAAAGATGACCTAATTTTTGACAGGGACATGAATGGTGTCCCACCATTTTGTTGTTTTGCAGTGTACAGCAATACCGCCTCGTATACCTTCGTAGAAGTTGCGAATCCACCCAACCAAAAAAGAAAAAAAGAAGAAGAAGAAGAAAAATTGGTAAGGTGCTTAGGAGCCTATTCTGGAGCTGCACAGGACAATCCAAGTACCTTCACCTTTGAAGAAAGGATCAAAATCAAGATTGCAAGAGAATTTAGTAGTGAAGCCCATTACCATATTTAGATGAACTCATTTTCATTTAAGAATTTAAGTTAATGAGTATCCAAGTAGCCAAGTAGCCGGACTTTTGTGCTCGTATCCATGAATTACACACACACATATGTATATGCTCTCAAGGTTTTAACCTTTGATTTCTGCTTAAGAAAAGAATTAATTTAGATCACCGTCATAAAGACAGTAAAAAGTAGAAGAATCTCTCTTGTTGGGATAGAGGCTGAAATAAAATCAAATGCCATGTAAGTTTGAGATGGCATCTAATTATCAAAATCCATGTTCATCGCTTCTTTTTTATCTAACCCCTCAATTCCGTCCTCCTCCTCCTCCTTTTTTTCCCCCTGAATTGAGTTTCAATGTGTGAAGTTCTTTTTCCCTTTTTCGAACATTTTTTTTTTCTGGTGCGACCACTAGAGTTAAGAGTCGATAAATTTAATAATTAGTGATTATTCGATCTTGTGTAGAGTAAAAAAAAAAATCAATGTCGGAAAGCTCTCTTTTCAAATTACCTCCTCTTTTTTTGCCTCTCATAAATCTTTTCTCTCGCTCTCTCTTGCCTGAAAAGCTACCAATATAAAAGAGTAATCGTCAGCCTTGTGATGATATGATAAGCACATACAAAAATCACGACCACCTTTCATTAAACAATGAATTGCGTATTCGGCTACATTAAAATAAATTTTCCTGTATTTACATACATCGTTAAAGGAAGGAAATATATTTTTCATCCTGCTATGCTAATACAGAGGAACTGGTAGCCGAGGCGGCTTCACCGGCTTCTGCACTTTAACGACGACGGTTTTCTCTTCTCGCGGAGGCTGGCGCGGACTCGGCAGTGCTATGAACTTCGGTACCCCGTCGCCCGGCATCAACACCGGCAAGGTCTGGCCGTGATCTCGCTTCACATCCTGAAACGAAAGTTGCAAAAAAGTGAACCTTCCGAAGCATTGAGCTCAAGCCATCAACTTCAGGACCAAATACAGTACAGGTTTAATCCGTCATAGTAGCAGTACGTTAGCTCCAGATAGCTAGAAAAACGTACCTTGGAAGGGGGCGCGGATTTCCAGGGCGGGTTTTCGGGGTCGGCCTCGGGATCAGCGCCGTCAGAGGAAGACTGGCGGAGGGAGCGGAGCCTCTCCCAGTGGTAGCAGCAGGAGAATATGCCGCTCAGGCTGAAGATGACGATGAGGAGGAGGGCTGTGCCTAGGGGGAACCCGAGGGACGGCCGGTCCGCGGCCATGTGCGGCGGGGAAAGATCCGGGCTCTCCATCGTCACCTAAACTTGTCGGTCTCGGTCTCGATCTCGATCTCGACCACGGTCCTTCTCTCATGTGGTGCACGAGGGAGGGGGAAAGATGGGAGGAATTGAAGGTGGGGAAGCTCAGGAGAGGAAGAGAGCGTAATAGGATGCGAAATCGAGAGCGGGGGTCGGGGGGTTTATAAAAAGAATGGAAAAGGATTTTCAACCCAAAAAGAAAAAAGGAAATTGTAACGAAAATGATTAAAAAAAATAAGTGTGGACCAAAGGGGAGGACGTGTAAAGAAGGGTACATAGAGTGTCCGGGGCATTGTACGGAAGATGGTAGGGTCCATGGCTTGTCGAGTTTTGGTGACTTGAGCATGACCTGAAGTGTAGGGGAGAAGAGTTCGGCCGTTGATGGGGAAAATAATTTGAAAGGGAAGATGATGACTAAGGAAAAAAAGGAAAAAAAATTGAAGAAAAAGAAAATGAAATTATAGAGATGGGGCCTTTCTAAGGAATCGCGACAATCGGTCTCTTTTCTTTCGTCAAATCGGATGATAAAAACCGATGAATTTGCTTATTGATTGCAAAGTGATAAACATCATGTCTATTTCAGCAATTTTGTATAAGGGTTATGAAAAAAAATGTAAGGAATTACTGTTTTTTACTATTTAAGAATTCATCTCTCGATGGATCATAAAAAAGCCTGGGGAAGTTCAAAAGGAAGGAAGAAGATGGCCATAGTGTGAAACCGGGAAAGCTCCGATATACATGGGCTTTGGCTGGAGGCAGAAAAAAGCTAGGGTTTTATCCCGCTAATGCCTTTTAGCTGGAGGCTGGGGCACGGAAGCTGTCCTTCCCGACTACTTTTTTTATTATATGTTATTTTATTTTATGCTCCCTCTGCAAATTGCAACTTTACAATGCCACTTTTGTAGAAGAGTCTAAAAGGAGAACAGCGGAACAAAATAGAAGATGAGAATGATACAACTGTCTATGTAAGTCGTGTTCATGGCGTGCAAGAGGGACATAAAAGCGACTGCTGGTATCATGAAAAGTGAGCAGGTGGGAAGGACAGGTGCACAAGGACCTTATATCCTTTTCGAAATGTTCCACTTGATTCATGTCTGCTAGCTCCGATTGGGAGAAGTTTGCCAATTCGATGAGTCCATTACCGTAGTGTCTTGGCGTATCCAAAAAAAAAAAATCAAAGAAGCATTTCAACACAAGATAGCAAAGGCCTGTGACAAAAATTGATTTTGTTGTTATTTTCAGTATAATTTAAACTTGGGACCTTTTTGAAAGAGAAATTACTTCTTACCATTAGATCAGGCAGCTACTTTTCGCATTTGCATGGATTAGATGGCGCACCAGCTTTTTATCTGCAAGGGTGAATCTGGTGGATTCTATCATATCACAATCAGCAGCCATTTGATTCCTTCAACCTAGTGGAGATAATCAAAATCCACAATTAGTGGAACTCACTTGATCCAACGGTGCACGTAGATCCTGATTCACTTGGATTTTGTTCGTGCGAACCATATAGCGACACTCCATCCATGGTGATAATCTACTTAAATAATGGTTTTCCCATCATATCGCACCCACTTTGTGCCACTTTTACACAGGTAATTTGGGTCTGATGAAGAACCTAGAAAGGAGGAGAGAAGAAGGCAAAAGTTATCTCATGTCTTTTACTTAATCTTATATAGAAAGATCGGTAGATGTCGTTAATTTGGGAAAGATACCTATTCGCCATTCTTAACAAGAAATATTCTTAGTTGCTTCCGTTGCATTTTTACTTGAGGTGAGTTTCGCATGAGATTCGTTTAATTTAACGACGTATGTGAGTTGGGAGTTATAAATACTCACATGAGCTTTGAACATGGATTCTTGAAGGATAATCCTTAAAAACCTCAAACTGATACACTTGTGACAAATTTACCCCAAACTATTTTTTTGACTATGAAAAATCTCAAACCTGGTAAACTTGTGACAAATTTACCCCGACTGATTATAAAAAACCCTAAACTGGTACATTTATGACAAATTTACCCCAAACTAATTTATTCGACTGTAAAAACCCATAAAGCTGGTAAATTTGTGATAAATATACCCTATGTTAAATTGGATTAATATCACAAAAAAATCATAAAAAATGTAAATTATGACAAACGGAACGTAAAATCTTAAATTGATATCTTGGTTAACTATCACATGTCATTTAACTTAATAATTTGAGAATAAAATTTAACGAAAACTAACATAGGGTAAATTTATCACAAGTGTACTAGTTTGGGATAAATTTGTCAAAAGTATACAAGTTTGGGGTTTTTGGTGGTCAAAAAAATAATTTGGGGTAAATTTGTCACAAGTATACCAAGGGGTTTTTTAGGGTATTATCGATTCTTGAATAAAAATAACTCAATGGGAATTTCAACCTCAAAATTTTACCTATAAATCACATGGATTACCCATGGTAAATTGTAGTCTTACAATACTAAATGAGGGGGCAAAATTCTAATCCAAAAATAAGCTAGGTCATGATTTTTGAAATTCCTAACACATTCCAAACTTCAATTTGAACCTTTCTGATATCAGGCAAGTTGAATCACTTTTATCTTAAAATGAAACAAAATCTTTCATATATTCCTTAAGAATTTGGTTCTACATTTTTCTTTACGCCTCGTAGCGCGTGCTTTTTTGCTAGTATTAAATGATAAAAAGTAAAATAAATGAACTTAAAACTCTAATATGAATTGCAAATTTGCAGAAGAAAATTTATTATATATTCTGAGAAATTGAAAAGATCCAAAAGCAATGCCGAATTTAAAACGACCGGACTCATAGTTTTAATTAGTTTTCACTTGCCTACAAGCTAAGGGTAACCTAAGACTCAGCAAGATCAACAATAAAAAAAAAAAACAAAAAACAAAATAATATATAGTACCTAGAGTACTGTAAACAAGCAATTAGTTATAAAAGGGCAGCAAAACGGAGCAGCCGGCAACTATATTCGTAGAAGTCTTGACTTTGGGCAGCTATGCTAAAGTGAAAAAGAAAAGAAAAGAAAAAAACAGAAATATATCCACCGACTAATTATTGGAAAGAAAATAATATGAAGGTTTCCTAGCTAGGCACTGCTTCCCTTTTCTCTGCTTGTGGACCCAACTAAAAAGTATATTCCTTTTATTTAATGAATAAATTGGCAGCTGCTTTTTTTTTTTAATTAGAGATAAATTCAGACATAAAGTTGAAAACTGCTGACGTGATTATTCGCAAATGTGAAGAATATACTAAACTTGGAAAAATTGCCAATAATATCATAAGTCGGTTGTATAGATATCTATTTAGTCCTTAACACTTTGTTTTGGCTAGTTTAGTTTAGTTGTGTACCTTTTAATAATTTACCAATATAATCATTCCGATCAATTTTGATGGGAAACTGTTGATAGGACGAGCAATGGCTAGTGAGGGCTTGCAAGCCATCTGGTGGTCTCATCCTCAAAAGAGGTCTTGAGAGGAGAGATGGGTCGTAGCAGTTAGAAAGTAGATTAGAGGGCTTCTCCCAAGCGAGGTGAGATAGCTAAGATCTCCTTAGCATCCACTCGGATCCACCTTAACCCAGCTTTGATGTCAATCTGGGGGGTGTCATCCTCAAAAACATCTTGAGAGGAGAGGTGGGCCATAGCGGTTATAAAGCAGATGAGAGAACTGGACAACTAAGATCCCCTTAGCATACACCTAGCATTGTTGCCCACAAAGCAACAAAAAGATAAAAATATTATAAAAATCAATTTTTTCTTTTAAATTACAAAAATTATCCAAGTTTATATTAGTAGTGTCATATAAAATGGACGGTGTTCATGTTAATGATAACCAGCTAAAATTGGTTGAAAAGACAATCTTGACAAATCGTTAGAAATTTTATGACTAAATTAGCTATATTAAAATTTTAAAATTGAATTGATTTTTATACATAACCTTTTTTCTTTAAATTTTTTTTTGGTAATTATCCCGTCTAAAAGTCAAATTGTGCTGAAAGTTGCGGCGAATCTAATTATTTGTATCACCGCGCACTCCACATAAAGCGAAAGCAAGCTAGGAAGCAGAGCCGGTTATTGTAGGGACATTGTTCCTCGCTTTCTCCCACCAAAGAAAGATAGCAGCTTAAAATCGGTGAATCCGACCTTAAAATTGACACTTGATTGCATACATAACTAAAAAAAAATGATATTTGACACAACGTTAAAATTGATAGAACACTTGTTTTACATTTAATTATGGCAGTCTGTGTTTGTGTATATATATAATGAAAAACACTCATTTATATCGCCTTCTAGATTTCCTAAATTAGTTTTTCTTTTCTTTCTCTCTCACATCTACCCCCTTCACAAATCACCCCCTACTATATGTCTCTTTTCACTGTTATATTTTTAAAATTGTCCCCCTCCTATTTCGTAAATCAAATCATATCCTTCTTCTTATGCATAATTATCTATTTGTGCATGAGTGAGTAGCGCGTGATTTGACCCTTATATAATTCTATGGAAGGAATAGGTTTGATCATAAGCCATTGTTTACGTACTCCTTACATTGCCACCGATATCAATCATTCTTTGGAAACTCTTCATCAACTAATATATGCTTGATTAGATTAACTAATCATTTGATAGCATCTTAGTTGCTTGTTTAAATGTTTAGACAATTCAATTTTTGGCCTTTCAGATTCTTAAAGGGCAACAAAAGTAAAGAATCCCAAAAAAGGGGTAGAGCTACAAAAAAAAAAAAAAAACTCATTCTATAAATAATGCGATTAGACAATTCAATGTTTGGCCTTTCAGATTCTTAAAGGGCAACACAAGTAAATAATCCCAAAAAAGGGGTAGAACTACAAAAAAAAAAAAATCATCTATAAATAATGCGATAGGTTGTCTTAATTACAAAATGATACTATTGCGGTGCATTGCTGATGTTAGATTGACAAATAATTTTTATGATTTTTTAAGTTTAATAGATATTTTAAATTTTGGCAGAAAAAAATAGTTTTTTGGCATATGTCATCTCAAACAAACAAGCAAAAATTACTAAATTTCTATTTTCATTTTCTTTAAGAACGAGGGTCCAAAAACACATTTAGTAGCATTTTGAAAAACCTTTCAAGCTATTGACATTTATGGCGTAGATGGTGAAATTGCTGTATCTAAGCCATGCGCACCTCATGATTAAATATTCTTATTAAACTCTTTTTTCCCCAATTACAACTCCATTTCAATACCTGATACCCCACAAGGAATGAGGGTGGTCGTCACTCCATGAATGGAGACAAAGAAATTAAAAAAAATAAAAAGCTGTCGTCTTGGAAGATAGATGTCGTGTTGAAATCGAATTCAAAATGTAAAAAAAAATGAAAAAAAAATATTGAGAAAGATTTTGGGGGTCCTCTAATTTTGACTCCCGATCCCAAAGTGATAACAACGTTTTTGTTAGACTTTCGATTTCCGTGAGCTAGTAGGACTCCTTGGGCGTGTTTTTCCTCATCCGCATCATAATTATGTCATGTACTTTCAGTCTTACACAGTACGGATTTTCATAGTCAAAAGAGAGAATTGCAGTGATTTTTCTACTCACTAGAGACTTCGTGGAGGAAATTCTTGATGTGTGCAAGTGTATCATATTATCTTGATTTTACTACTTTCTAGCCGGCACGTTCCGACTTCACTCGTGGATAGGAAATTGACTTGGTCAATTTAAAGGACGTAGCTTCATATATAGCTAATATTAACCTATTATCAAAATATAAATATATCCGATATAACAATGACTTGATTATAAGGATCGGAGTCTTGAAGTCTGCCAAAAAGATATAGGATCACAAGTGACTAATCAAACTAAACTCAACAAAAGTACCATTATAGTTTTATGTACAAATATCCCGAAACTATACCAAAAATTGACTCTTGGAAAGCCCCTCACCGATACAACTCTTGTCCTACTCATCAGTAGTTGTAGAACCTGGAAAGATTAAGATGGATGATTATTGCAACTACCCTTTAGGGTAAACCGTCTAAGAGTTGGCTAATGTATTATTAAGTTTATATTAATTTAAGCTCTCTCAAGTCTTATCAATTCACAACTTTTGATTCAAGATTTTTAACATGAAAAATCAATTTATTCCAAAGTCGCCACTAATTAGTTTTTTTTGGGTCGATTAGAAACTCAAGTAAAGTGTGTAGAATATCTTACAAGTAATTCAAAACTTGATTATGCTAAATTACTTAAATGCCCTTTTGGTGCCCTTTTGGTGCCCTTTTTTGGATTTATTTGAAATTTAACCACTAACATGTGAGGGAATATTCATGTGGGTGTGCGTTAAAGTGACAATCAATAACAAAGCATGGAATAAATAAATTGCTAGAAAGAAGTATAGATTCAAACAATTCGATTGAATTGATTTTTCTATATACAAATTAAGCACCGAAATTCTATACCCGGCCTAACCATAATTCTACTAACTAATTAACAATTCTAATTAATTATCTTTTTTGGAGTTTTCTTTTATTTATGTAAACTAGCTTCACGAAATTTTAATCAAGGTTAAACATGACATGACCTAACTCTAATGAACGTTTTTAAGTTGATTGAGTTTGGATCTAAATGCCAATTGAAATAGCATGATGTTGAATAACATGTTGAATGATTTGCATGATGATTGAGCCTGATTGAATTTAGACTTAAATATTGATAGCATGCTAAATGTCTACGTTGTGATTAAAGTCTCTCAAACTATTATGCTGAATGAATTACCATGACGAATGAATGAAATGGCGCACAGCTTTGAATAAACACGTTAATTGGCATCGTATTATTCTTTTAATCTTAAATCTTAGAACGAGTTAAGATTAAATCATTGAAAGTGCACCCGACCTAGGGAAGGGCAGACTCTAGGCCATGGACAAGTAGGACGGATTTCGGAATTGTATCATTCTTTTCATGTTTTGGGTATGACGGTTCAAAAAGTTAGTTCAAAAGAAAAATCCGGCTTGCGAGGTCGAAAGGCAAGGCACTACACGGTTCTTTATTAGTCTTGCGTAAATGAGGTATCGAAAAAATGAAAATAAAATGGAACTATTTTCACCTCGATGCAAAGGCATGGACATATATCACAGAATAGAAAAAAATTCCAAAGTACAGTGCTCAAACAAATTTACCCTTCAAACATATACAAGTAGAAGAGCCCTTCTCTTGCATGTGGAAAAAATTATATGAAATGTGAAAGATTCAATTTATTTTATACTACAACTAGCTCCAGCCTTTGATTTTTACCTATTCACCTTGAGTTTTTCCTAGTTTTCTTTATTCTATAAAAGATATGCAGAAATTAGAAGTCCATCTGCACGTCTTTTTCCAATCCGTATGCATACCGCGTCCGGTTCCGGCGCCCGTACCAGTCCCCATGCACCTTCCTCGTTGCTTCCAAACGTCGCTATCTTTTGTGACATTTCGATGGAAATGTATCCGTGGTGGACCATCGGTAAGATATTTCCCAACGCGATCGAAAATGATTGGCCAATTTTTAATTTTCATTTCCATTTCCATTTCCATTTCCTTCGTCCCATTATCGTGTGCGGTGATAAATTCTCCACAGCATTTAGGGCAAGGATATCATATAATATTTGGGTTTTTCATTGCTTTTGCTGTTGATTCAAAGATTTGGTTTGATATCAGAAGGCCCCAAGGGAGTTGAGAATTCAAAGGAACATTGATTACAGGCCACAAATAAGTTTTCACGTGTCCACGCGAGAGGGGTTGAGAGTTTCACGATTAGGTCTTTTCCGACCTAATTCCATAAAAAAAAATAGTTAATTTTAGGTTTAATTCTAATTCGGTTCATCCCCAACTTTTACTGTAAAGCAATCACTAGTTCTTTCATAATTATCAACATCATGACCAATTATAGATTCATTATAATGTCAATAATCCAAAAGAAAATTGTTGGAAGATTTTCTTTGGTAAAACTAAAATTGGACTTAAAGTTGGAAGTATTTAGTGAATTAACCCGGTCTTTTTTCTAACCCCCTTTCAATTCCACTCATCAAAGATGTTTCACAAGTACAAGACACATACCCCCACGATAATCAATATATTGAGCTGCAAGGTCAAAGGAAATTAAAGTGCGAGATAAAAATAAAAGCACATTAAAGTGCTCGAAACAAAAAAAAGTCACTTGAGTTGGAATTGGAAGTGGAAATTAGGAACTGTCGAATATAAGATGGACACGAACGCGGCGATTACCATCACTAGACACAATGAGAAAAACAAATTTAACACGCAAGTCAAAGCTAAATCTGAAGGACACTGAAATTCGATGGGGCATCTTGACATAGTCAAGCTCCTCCTCTTTGTAGGGGCTGAGTATAAGTAACTGCATGGACCCAATTGAATTGACTAGTCGATCTTATCCCCAGGGAAGCCGATCCGATTTCCGATTCCCTAAATGGTTTTCCAATTTCCTCAGTGAAATTAATCAAGTTCTCAATTCCAAAGAGGAAACCACATAGACTCGATCAATTATTTTTTAAACTTTAATTTTATTTCTTTAAGATTATCAATAAAATAATTCTAACTCTTAATTATTATGAGTTTTCTAAATGTTATTAACATGCAAATATTTAGACAATAAGCAAGATAGACATAACTTGACTGAAGCAAGTTTTGTGGGTTTTATGTGTAACTTCTCTCACATTCTTTATGTGCTCATTCGATGTGGGACTCTTGACCTAAGAGTCCTGTATTGAAGGCTTTTGCATAGGTTGGATATACAAGAGGCAAGAGAGACAAGCCATACACTAGGGTCTTTGCGTGCGCGGCGTTTACGTTCGCCGAAAAATTTACTTATCTTTGGTTATAGACGAAAAACGCACCGCGTTTAGTAATCTTGAGTTGTTTTTATTAGAATAGATTTGGAGTAGAAATGAGAAGCGAAAAAAATTTGCTTCTTGTCGAGAACAATTTTTAGAAATAAGCTGATTTTCTTTTTTTAATTTTCTTTTATTTCCTTTTCTTGCCGCGACCATCGTCAACCGCGAACCGCCCGCGCCCGCCCGCCCACCGCCGCCGCCCGCTGCCGCCCGATCATCACGGCCGCCCATCACCTTTGATCGTCGCCGTCGTCGTCGCCGCCGCCATCTCTGGCGCCGCCGCGCCCGTTGCCGTCACCGCCCCGCCACGGTTGTGGCCGCGCCCGCCCCGCCGACCGCCGTGATGGGCTTCACGGCGGCCGACGGTGCGGTCTTGATGGTAGCGGGGTCGGCGGCCACGACCGGCGGTGGCGGCCACGACCGTGGCGGGCGGCGATCCGTCGGCAAGAATAAAAATGAATAAATACAAACAAGAAATTGTTGCGTTCACTAAACGCATTTCTATTCTTTTTTCTATTCCAAGAGTAGAAATTTTGTGTCGTTAAAACGGGTTCTTTTACTTTCGAAAATTGTTCTGAGTAGAAATAGAAAAGAACCATTTCTGAAAAAAAAAAAAAACTCTTCCGGAAGAAAAGCATTGCCATGCGTAGCCTAGGAGTCCCACAACGACTAGGTATGCAAAGGCCGTAAGAGAAATGGATAAAAACCAAGTCATGCTTCAATTAAAGTATGCCTATATATTTTCTTTGAATTTATATATCTATTTGGGTTATGCATATTTGATTTAATTTTCTTTAGCTTTGTTAATTAGTCATTTAATAAAGCTTATAAATAGGCTATCATATACTCTTTAAAATTAGAGATATACACAAATTCCATATTAATCTCTTTCATCATTATACTTAACTTATATATATAAACTCTGAAATTTTTTCACACAAACTGTTCAACTTCTCTGTCTGAACTTTTTCTCTCTTCATCACTCCCATCGTTCACTGTTGGCTCAAGCTCAAGCGCTCTCTCTCTCTCTCTGTTCATCTTTGAAGGTTTTATTTAATTGGGCTTAAGGCCCTGTCCGCCCATGCTGAGCCCATAAGGCCCGGCCCACGGGAATAAGGCCCGTGAAAGGGGCAAGGTATAAAAGGGAGGAGAGAGAGAGAGAAGATACCTCTTGATTCATTCTAACGTACGTCTTCTCCCTTCAACCACGCTCTCTCTCTCCCGAAGAACAGTAGGCATACGGCTTCCAATTTCTTCCCTTCAAGGCTTCATCGACCGGATTCTCTCCCTCCATTGGCGTCGGTGTTTAATCGTAACAAACAAGTACGCTCGAATACGTGGTGTGCTTTACGATCGGTGATGCGTGTCGTTTTCTTGGGCTTCGCTTCCGCTTCAGTTTAGGGGTTCGATTTAGTGTCGAATCCGAGTTTCCGGGGATCAGTTATTCCCAACATTGGTATCAGAGCCCTAATTCACGTTTTCCCGATCAATTTGATGTGTTTTTGATTGATTTTCGCAAAAGGGACTTCGGCCGTACGGATCGGGCGAGCAATCTCGACACCCGAGACTTCTTCGGCCATTTTTCCGACTTTTAGTAAGTCGAAATCAAATTGTGATGGCATAGGAAGAAAGGCGACGTCGAGACGAGTCCGGCGATATCTCGAGCGCTGGGGCGCCGCACACGCCCACACGCGCGGGCCGGAAGGCGCGCTGCGTGTGGCGCGACGCGCCGGCCGGCGGCCTGGCTGATCGCGTGCGCGTGCGGCACACGCGCCGGTCGGCGAATCGGCGCGTGCGCGCCGCCGGCGGGCGAACCGGCACGCGCCGGTCCGCGGACCGACGCGTGCTGACGTCATCATGACGTCACCCAACGGTAAATAACCGCTGGGGTGACGTCATCGATGACGTCAGCAATGACGTCGGTTGGCCGACCCGCGACCCGACACCCGACCCGACCCGACCCGACCCGCTGACGTCTGCGTGACGTCATCCATGGCACGCGCGCGGCACGTGCCGCTGACGTCTGCGTGACGTCGGTGGCGTGGGCAAGACGTCGTCGGTCGTCAGCCCAGACGCTGACCGGCTTTACCGGTCCGACCGATCCGACCGGTCCGACCGGTCCGACCGGTCCGTCGACCGACGACCGTTGACCTCCGTTGACCGTGACCGACGACCGTTGACCGTTGACTTGACCGTTGACCGTTGACTTTGACCGTTGACCAAAAAAAAAAAAAAAAAAAAAAGAGGGAAAAGAATGTGTTTCTTTTTCAATTAAGTCTATGTGGATTATATGTAATCCCTTATTTGTTCTGCATTTGTTGCAGGAACAATGCCTCCCCTGAGGGTGCGCACGCCTATTCGTGCAGTTACCGATGAACAAAAGGAAAGGCTGTCTAAGCTGATAGCTGAGCTGACTGATCATCGATGGGAGAGTGGTGACTTAATTGATCACGTCCTTGAAGTCAACGCGAAAATTCAAAAGGTCATATGGAATGGTCGTCAATGTCACGATCAGAGATGGTGCGATTTTTCATAAAGCACTCTTCCACTGAATGGCGAAGATGTGTTGAATCGCATATGGGATGTCAACGAGTCACGCTTCCTATAAGAAAATTGTGATGGATTTTGCAAATGAATATTACTGTATTGTTTCAAAGGAAAAGATCAAGAAATTGAAGAAAATAGGATCTTTCCCAGTTCGTGTACTGACTTGGTGTTAGTTGTATTGACTGATATATGTTAAGTGTGATTTGTGGACATATCATGTAATGATTACTACCTATTTGTATTGATTGAAAGCATTATTGTTTTATTGGAATTCAATTATTTGTTGCTTTCTGTTATTGCTGGTTGCTGTGGGTAATTAGCTATGGGTAGTTATAGAAGTTTTTGTAACTTCATAGAATTGATTTTGCATATGACAATTATATTAATGATAATTTTAAGTTAGGATTTTTGGAGGATGATTGGAAACGTAGTGACCTTTTGATTCTGAAGCCTTACTTGAAATTATTCATTAATATGATGGGTCTATGCAAATAGGGATGCATAAATGATAGGCATTAATAATTCGTGCATATTTGTCTGATGTGTTCAGATCAATGGCTTCAGCCACGAAAAGCATAGTTGCCGAGCTGAATAAAGGTGAAAAGCTCACTGGAGACAACTATGAAATTTGGCAAATGAAAATCCAGTATGTGCTGGAAGAGCAAGAATCACTAGAGGCTCTTGTCATGACCATGGTAGAACCTGAAGAGGGACCCATTGAACAGCACAAAAAGGACAAAGAAGCTTTTCTTGCGTGGAAAAGAATGAACTCTCTAGCTCGCATCACGTTGCTGAGCAGCATGGAAAATGACGTCATGCGAGAGTTTCGGCGTTTTGACAACGCCAAGGAAATGTGGGAGGCACTTTGGAAGCTAGGTTTGGTCATACTTCGGTGACTAGATCGAGAGGCGGCTAACTATCTCGTTTGACTCTTATAAGAAGCCTCATGGTCGAGACCATGAAGCAACATCTTAGAAAGATGTCAAATATGATAACCGAGTGAGAGACGCCCATGTCCTCACGAGATGAACAACGAGTGCAAGCGGTGATCCGTTCCTTGCCTCGAGTTGGGAGCATATGAAGGTGCACCGACTCATAATGAGAATATCAAAACATTTGAGGATGCAATGCGTCATCTTGAGCTGGAAGAGGACCGCTGTTGGCGGCTGCTTGCCGGATCTTGATCTATATCATGCAAGTTCTAGCTCAAATGGAGCTTCGTGCTCAAGCGCAAGCGCCTAGCTGGTTTGATAAGGGGAAAGGCAAGGAAGAAGCTGGTCCTTCAGGGAAGAAACCCAAATTTGACCAACATGATAGAGGAAAGCGTCCTCACATGAAAAAGCTCGCAAGGGTGAAATGCTACAACTGTGACAAGAAGGGTCACTATGCTCGCGACTGTCGTGAGCCAAAGAAGGTATGCACCCCTTGTACTTTTCAGAACTTTGCCTATGTGTCAAGTTCTGTGTTCTTGACTGAGTCTAATCCTTTGTGGACTGTGGATTCAGGGGCGACGGACCATGTAGCGAAGGATAGAGGATCCTTCGTGGAATTCCGACGAGTACCTCTTTGGAACTAAGTGGATCTATGTGGGAAACAACTCCGAGAGCTGAAGTGAAAGGAATTGGCACATGCCAACTGAATATGCGCGGTGGACGCACTTTGTTCCTTCATGATGTGCTGTATGCTCCGGAGATTCGTCGGAATTTAGTGTCTGTATTAGTGTTGGTCAGATTAGGTTTTTGTATGAACTTCTATAGTAGAGGTGTGAATTTGTTCTTGAATACAAATTACTATGGTTGTGGCTATTTTCTAAATGGTTTTATTGTATTAGATGTTGATTATGTTAATGCTAATGTTTGTTATTCCCTTCTCACGTCTCCTAATAAATATGATAATGATGTGAATGTGTGGCATGCTAGACTTGGTCACATTGGCCAACAGCGTATGAATAGACTAGCCAAAGAGGGCTTGTTGGGCAATATTGAAAAAGTCGATTTGCCCGTATGTAAGCATTGCCTAGAAGGGAAAGCAACACGAAAACCATTTGGAAAAGGAACAAGAGCTGAATTTCCTCTGCATTTAATCCATTCCGATGTCTGTGGTCCAATGAATGTGAGAGGAAGGCATGGGGCTGTTTATTTCATCACCTTTATTGATGATTATACTCGATTCGGATATGTCTATTTGATTTCTCACAAGTCTGAAGCAATAAGTTGTTTCAAAAGGTTTATGAACCTGGTAGAAAATCAATTAGACAAGAAAATAAAAGCATTGAGATCCGATCGAGGTCGAGAATATTTATCTGATGAGTTCAGAAAATTATGTGATGAAAAAGGAATAGAAAGACAGTTGTCTATTCCATATACTCCTCAACAAAATGGTGTTGCGGAAATAAGAAACAGAACCCTACTAGAAATGGTTAGGTCTATGATGGCGCATGCTAACTTACCAATCACCTTTTGGAGTGATGCATTGTTAACTGGCTGCGTATATACTTAACCGGGGTGCCTTCCAAATCAGTTACTTCCACTCCATATGAGTTATGGACAGGTAGAAAACCGGACTTAAGTTTTCTTAAGCCATGGGGTCGTGCTGCCTATACACATGAGTCCTCTCACAAGTTTGGAAAATTAGGTCCCAGAGGAAAGAAGAGTATTTTCATAAGATATTCGGAACACTCGAAAGGGTATATGTTCATTGGTGAGCAGGAAAGTGGGAGTATAACTGAATATGAGTCACGAGATGTCACATTCTTAGAGGATGAGTTTCCTAAGAAGGGCGAAATAGGGGAAGATCACTCCCTATTTGAGACATTGGATCAAGATAATGATATTAGTGGTGTTCATCCAAGTGGGAGCACAATAGGGAATGATGTGCAAAGTGTACAATCTCCCGTAAGGCGAACAAGTCGCCAAAGTATTCCCCGTCGACGTTTTGACATTGAAGGGGAAACTTTTATGGTTGCTCCACAAGATGAGGATGAGCCAAGAAATATCAATGAGGCTCTGAAGTGCCCTAGTAAGGAAAAGTGGATTGATGCAATGGAAGAGGAAATGGAGTCAATGGAATCAAACCAAGTCTGGGAACTGGTTGATCTTCCAAAAGGACGCAGAGCTATTGGGAACAAATGGGTTCTCAAAATAAAGCGAAAGGCTGATGGCTCGATAGAAAGGCATAAGGCTCGCCTTGTGGCGAAGGGGTATAATCAACAGGAAGGAATTGATTATGAAGATACGTTTTCTCCTGTAGTAAGATTTACCTCAATTCGCATTATTCTGGCAATAGTGGCTAGTCTGGATCTTGAGTTACATCAAATGGATGTAAAGACTGCTTTCCTCAATGGAGAATTGGAGGAAGAAATATATATGGAACAACCTGCTGGTTTCATAGTGAAAGGCCAAGAAGAAAAAGTATGTCGACTTTTGAGGTCGATATATGGTCTTAAGCAGTCATCAAGACAATGGTATATACGTTTTCATAATGCCATAATGGCATATGATTTTACAATGATTGATGAGGATCATTGTGTATATATCAAAAGATCCAAGGATCAATTTGTGATCATATCATTATATGTTGATGATATACTAATTGCCGGAAGCAATATGGAGTTGGTTAGTACCGTCAAGAGATGGTTGTCTTCTAACTTTGAGATGAAGGATATGGGTGAGGCTGCATACATTCTTGGAGTTAAGATTTTGAGAGATCGTTCGAAGAGATCGTTGTCTCTTTCGCAAGAAACCTATATAAATAAGGTTCTTGAACGATTTCGTATGCAAGACTGTAAACCCATAGACACTCCTATTGCAAAAGGTGAAGGATTGAGCCATAGACGTGTCCAGGACTCCACAAGAGAAGGAACAAATGAAACATGTTCCTTATGCTAGTGCTGTTGGGAGCTTGATGTACGCTATGATGTGTACAAGACCCGACATATGTTTTGATTGGAATGGTGAGTAGATACCAATCCAACCCGGTCCAAAGACATTGGAAAGCCGTGAAGAGAATACTCGAGGTATCGAAGGAACTGCTGATTTCAAGTTGAATTATCAAGGAAAGGATCTGCGACTTGAAGGCTATTCGGATGCTGATTGGGGAGGAGATTTAGATGAAAGGAAATCTACCTCTGGTTTTGCTTTCTTACTGAACAATGGCGCCATATCATGGAGCAGTAAGAAGCAAACGTGTATAGCCTTATCCACGATGGAAGCTGAGTTCGTGGCATTATCAGCAGCGGTACAAGAAGGAGTTTGGCTTAAGAGATTTTTGGATCATTTAGGTGTTATTGAGAAAGCTGCAAATCCATTATTAGTTAATTGTGATAGCCAAGCAGCTATAGCGTACACCAAAGATCCAAAATATCATGGCAAGACCAAACATATAGATACCAAGTATAACTTTGTGAAAGATATGGTTGCACGAAAGGATGTGAACTTACAGTACATATCTACGCATAGAATGGTAGCAGATCCTATGACAAAGCCAATACCTAGAGATGTGTTTTGTGGTCATGTAAAATCTCTAGGATTGCGTAGAGTTTGATGTACTGAATTGTAATTTCCCTGAGTTGTTCACATTTATAAGATTTTGTTTTTCATTGATTAATGCCTATGAATCTTTGTATGATCTTTATGCATCTTAATGCTCAGTGCATTATTTGAGAAGTATGTCGGACAGATATAAGATTAGCCCACTCACACGGGTAATCGCCTCTGTTTACTGTGTGATAAATAGAGATGAGACTGTTTTTAAGCTTATTATCTGGGTGATAATCGAGAGCTCAAGCTTAAAACACGTATGTCGCCTTAACTGGGTGTTAAGATGAGGACATAATACTAAAGATGTCCGAAAGTAAAATACCCCACATATTTTACTTTATCTGTCTAAGATGCCAGATGTGAGTTCTGATGAATTTTGTGAATGAGTAGATACGTGAACTCAAGTTAGACATTGGGTATGTCTGAACTATCATCTGTACGGTATTGAAAAGTGAAGAAATACGCTCCATGGGAAAGGAGTTAAATACCGTAATACGTATTTCATACTGCGTATGCATGAGACGACCAATAAGAGTGGCAAAAAGTTTGATCTCAACTTTTATGACGTGTGAGACTCTTGAGGAAAAGAGTTCCTCAATTTTTTAGTCCCCTCAGGACTCTTACTTATTCTCAAGATTTCTATTTAGTGTTTGCTATCTTAGGGTGTTGCCAATGGTCATGAGATGATTCGATCTAATGGGGCATTTCTAGAAAAGCAAGCTGGACTGAAATTGAGAGTTTGAAGGAAAGAGGAAGATCGATTTTGGAGAATCACATTGTGGTTTTGTGTTCACTGGTCGACCAATTATAACTGTCTTTGTGATAATTATAATTGTGAATACAATATATATATCATGTTTAAAAGAGATCAAGAGAGATATAGATGTGATCAATCGATCTAGGGTACTGCATACTAAATCTACTCGGAGTGTGACGCCCATTATGAGCTGCTATATATTCCTAACAGATGTATAGCAACGAGCTCTCAAAGTATGCTGGTCGCACGGATTATTCACCGGTATGAAAGTTAAAGAGAGGTAAAGAGAATCCTGTTTGGCCCACCATGTGCGAGTGGGAGATGAAGGTTTTATTTAATTGGGCTTAAGGCCCTGTCCGCCCATGCTGGGCCCATAAGGCCCGGCCCACGGGAATAAGGCCCGTGAAAGGGGCAAGGTATAAAAGGGAGGAGAGAGAGAGAGAAGATACCTCTTGATTCATTCTAACGTACGTCTTCTCCCTTCAACCACGCTCTCTCTCTCCCGAAGAACAGTAGGCATACGGCTTCCAATTTCTTCCCTTCAAGGCTTCATCGACCGGATTCTCTCCCTCCATTGGCGTCGGTGTTTAATCTGTGGCAAACAAGGTACGCTCGAATCTGTGGTGTGCTTTACGATCGGTGATGCGTGTCGTTTTCTTGGGCTTCGCTTCCGCTTCAGTTTAGGGGTTCGATTTAGTGTCGAATCCGAGTTTCCGGGGATCAGTTATTCCCAACAATCTTTGCTTTCACCAATGCCTGTGGCTAGTGAGTGATTCGCTGACTCTAGTTAGTCTCTGTTCATTGGTGGTGTTGTTTACTATGGTTTCTTTCAATGTTCTTTTCTTCTTTTCAGTTTGGCTTTTATGATAAATAGGAATTGGAGTGATGCAGGTTCATGACTCATGAATCAGCTCGATATCCTTTAAATGTATTTGCTGATTGTCGATTGTGATGTGAACCCGTTTGTTTTGATTTGCTTTCCATTGATTCCTGCATTTTTTTTTCCTGCCTTGGTTTCTTTTCTTTGTCTTGGTTTGCAAGTTTTAACCTCTGTTATTTTCCTCAAAGATTCCCGTTTCCTACTTGAATTATGGGGTTTTACCCTTCTTTTTTCTTCTTTCCAATTCGTGTAGTTTACGTGATTTGAGTTCCCATCATTGACTTATTATGCCTCAGTCACATTTTTAACGTCCTAAGAATTCGTTCTGAGTAAGGGTTTGAACTTGAAAGAGCTTTGTCTTTATGATTTCTTGTTGGTTTTGCTTGGAGAAGTCTACGTCTATTTATTCATGGCTTTGCCTTTCTTATTGTGGCCGTTTTCTATTACATTTATGATCTAAATTGTAACCATTCGCCTGTGGCAAATGAGGATGATATATATATAATTAGATGAACATTTTAATGGAGTTGCTGATCTCTTACTAAGAATCGTTAATACATTTTAATGGACTGGATCGAATTGACTGGTTAGTCCTGTCCCAAGGGAAGCCGATCCGATTTCCAATTCCCTAAAATTGGTTTTCCGATTCCCGTCTCAAGGGAAAGCCAATCTGATTCCCTAAAATTGGTTTTTTGATTCCCTCGGTGAAATTAATCAGGTTCCCGATTCCAAAGATGAAACCACAGACTTGATCGATTACTTTTTAAACTTTAATTTTATTCCTTTAAGATTATTAAAAAGTTCTAACTCTTAATTATTAAGAGTTTTCTAAATGTTAGTAACATGCAAACATTTAGACAGAAAGCAAGAGAGACATAACTTGATTGAAGCAAGGCTTGGTGGGTTTTATGTATAACTTCTCTCACATTCTTTATGTACTCGTTCGATATGGGACTCTTGACCTAAGAGTCCTACATTGAAGAAGGTTGGATATACAAGAGGCAAGAGAGACAAGCCAGAGTCCCACGTTGAGCAGGTATGCAAAGACTGTAAGAGAAGTGGATTAAAACCAAGTCATTCTTCAATTAAAGTATGCCTATATATTTTCTCTAAATTTATATATCTATTTGGGTTATGCATATTTGATTATATTTGATTTAATTTTCTTTAATTTTGTTAATTAGTCATTTAATAAAGCTCATAAATAGGCTGTCATATACTCTTTAAAATTAGAGATATACACAAATTCCATATCGATCTCTTTCATCATTTTATACTTAACTTATATATATATATAAAATAAAAATAAAAACTGAAATGTTTTCACCACAAATTGTTCAACTTCTCTCTTTGAACTTTTTCTCTCTTCATCACTTCCATCGTTCACTCCTAGCTCAAGCTCAAGTGCTTTCTCTCTCTCCGTTTATCTTTGCTTTCACCAATGCTTATGCCTAGTGAGTGATGCACTGACCCTGGTTCGTCTCTGTTCATTGGTGGTGTCGTTTACTATGGTTTCTTTCAATGTTCTTTTCTTCTTTTCGGTTTGGCTTTTATGATAAATAGGAATTGGAGTGACATAGGTTCATGACTCATGAATCAACTTGATATCCTTAAAATGTATTTGTTGATTGTCGATTGTAATGTGAACCCGTTTGTTCTGACTTGCTTTCCATTGGTTCCTGCATTTTTATTTCTGCCTTGGTTTCTTTTATTTTTCTTGGTTTGCAAGTTTCAACCTCGGTTAGTTTCCTGATAAAGTCTAGATTCCTAATTGAATTATGGGGTTTTACCCTTCTTTTTTCTTCTTTCCAATTTGTGCAGTTTACGTGATTCAAGTTCCATTATCGACATATTATGCCTCAATCACATTTTTAACATCCTAAGGATTCGTTCTGAGTGAGGGTTTGAACTTGTAAGAGCTTTGTCTTTATGACTCTGTGTTGGGTTTTTCTTGGAAGAGTCTACGTTTGTTTATTCATGGCTTTGCCTTTCTTATTGTGGCTATTTTTTGTTACATTTATGATCTTAATTGTAACCATTCGCCTGTGGAGAATGAAGATAATATATATCATTAGATTAACATTTTAATGTAGTTGCTGATCTCTTACTAAGAATTGTTAAAACTTTATGACTAGGTGATTTATATCCATGGGAAACACAAGAAACATGATCAAATTTGTGGGTTTGCACATGGTGCGAATAAGATGTGAACTAGAAGAGAAGGTTGAAAAATTACACAATAGTGATGAGCTATGTTCTAATTAAGCGACTGAAACTTGGCAGCCTAAAGGACGTAGACTACAAATGTGAATACATCTGTTAAGACCTGCCTACTCATAAAGTGTACAATTTTTCATCATAGAATACTGAAATGGTCCAAGTATTGATGAAGTCTGTACAATTTTGTATTAATTTGCTTAGGTGACTGCAGTTTGGTTTAATGAAAGAGATTGAAAATCAGAAAAGTACTACAGCCCTAGAATATCTGATTACTAGTTGTGCCATTTGACATGCATGTACATGTCACCACAATTGTTGACAAGCCATTCAATATAGTTCATCAAGTGTCAACAAATGTTGTGCAGTCTTGGCAATGACAATATTGCTGTTACAATGTGTTGGAGAAATCTTTCCAGAATATTTTGAAGTTGACAAAACGTTTCTATCAGTCTAAGTCTGGATATTCGGAGACTGAAGATTAAAGTCTCAAGACTTTATGATCTCAAGACTCAAGACTCAAGACTATTCTCACTGACAGTCTTTTTATTCCAGTGGTAAAGGAAATCCAGAGCCGAAGCTTATGGTTGAGGATTCGATCCTATCCTCTGGAAAAGATCCCTTGGTTGGATAATTATCTCGGACTCTTTATTTGTTCTTATCTAGATCGATTGAAGATCCGATGGTCGACGAAGTATTCTTGGAATGTTCTATTCTTGGAAACCAAGATCCTGATTGTATGGGCGAACAGGATTGATGGGCTATCGCCATGTTCCTTAAATAGCTCGAATGATCTTCGTGATTGATTCTGTCCAACGGGTAGATTGGAGGAATTCCTTTGGTAAGTGCCAACGGCTATGATGGCATAAATGAGTATAAAAGGAAGACGTTCAAGTTGTTTTAAAGTGTGTGATCGATAGAAAAATTCCTGAGTCTGAAAATCCTTGATTATTAGTCGAGACTATTTGAGCAAAATTGTATACAGAGAGTGTTCATTTCTAGTGATACCTTGAGAGTGTGGAAGATCGTCTACACCAAGAAGTCAAGGAAGATCATCACTGTAACATCTCTTTGTTCATAGTGGAATCCAGCCAATTGGATGTCAGTGCAGAAGAGTGGACGTAGGCTTGAATCAAGCCGAACCACTATAAACCGCGTGTCTAATTCTCTCTTTCCTTTACTCAGTCTTACTATTGATTTTTAATTGCTGCAAATCGTTAATACTATCTAAGTAGTGTGTAATTATCAAAAGAAAAATCTTCAATACCTATTCACCCCCCTCTAGGTAATCGTACTAGCTATATCAATTGGTATCAGAGCCTGTGTTCTTACTTTATTTGAAGTGTTTTACTTCAGAGTAAAAGATCCATGGCTAGTATGCTAGCATCAGGACTGGTGGAAGGTCAAAGCAATACCAGACCACCCTACTTCGATGGAAAGGATTACAATATCTGGAAGAACAAGATGAAAGCCTTCCTACGATCTAAGGATCCTCTGGAATGGGACGTTGTGGAAAAAGGGATCACTCTTACTGTTGCATCAGTATCTGAAAGAGGGAAAGAAACTATTGAGACCAGCGGAATGTCTCAAGATGAAATAAACAAGAGACAAGCACTTGATGCAAAAGCAATTTATTCTTTATATTTTGCTTTGTCACCAATTGAATATAACAGAATATCTTCTTGTGTCACAGCAAAAGAAGTCTAGGATAGATTACATATCACCTATGAAGGGACAGACCGAGTGAAGGAGACCAGAATTAATATTCTTCTTGGTCAATACGAAGCCTTCAAAATGAAACCAGGAGAATCTATAACTGACATGTTTAGCCGTTTTACAGATATTGTCAATGGACTTGAGAATCAAGGACAGAAAATTACTGATCCTATGAAGGTGAACAAGTTGCTGAGAGGACTCTCCAAGGATTGGAATCATATAAAGACTTCAATACGAGAGACGCAAAGAATTATGCCATTGTCTGTAGATGAGCTGATTGGAACTCTTCAGTCTTACGAAGTGGAGCGAATTAATGAAGACGAAGATCCAAGAGGTAAGAAATCCATTGCATTAAAATCTAATGATGATTCTGATGTTACAGATTCTGAAGAAGATCTGGATGATGAGGAGCTTGCCCTTATGATAAGAAGATTCAGAAAGCTGAATAGAAAAGGAAGAAGGTTCAACTCAAGAAAACAAAGTTTTCAGAAACAGCAAACCAAGTTTGTTGATGAGGAACCAAACAAAGATGTAGTCTGCTTCGAATGTAAGAAAAATGGACACATCAGACCCAACTGTCCTCTTCTGAAGAAGAAGAGAGGAAAAACCAAAAAATCTCGAAAAGCTCTCAAAGCCGAAACCTGGAGTGATACAGAGTGTGAAGAAAGTGATGAGGATTATGCCAATCTGTGTCTAATGGCACAATCAAACTCAGACTCTGGATCAGATTCAGACAGTGAATTTGAGGTAAGTGATTTTAAAATTCTTGTCAAAGTCTCTAAATATATTGATGAATTATGTTTCAGTCTTAAGACTTCTCTCAAAAAGATTTCCGAACTGAAAAAGGAAAACTCAGCTTTAAAACAAAAGGAAAATATTTTAGAAGAAAGAGTGAAAAGTCTAGACTTGAATGTTTCTACTCTTAAAGAGAATGAAGATAAACTTTCAAAAGAAAATGCTTTCTTGAAAACCGACTTATGAAATATTTCAAAGAAATTTTCAATAGGGTCTGAAAAACTTGAGAAAGTTCTTTCAGTTCAAAGACCTTACTTCAACAAGTCTGGTTTAGGTATGACAAGAGAAACAATCCCTTTGATTGATTTTCCGAAAGTAAAAGAAAGAATCAAGAAAAGACCATCAAGAGAAGCGTACAAAAATCATTTCAAAAAGGTTTTTGTAAAATCTGTAGGTCGAAATGCTCTAAGGTGTTCAAAGTGTAATAGTCAAGATCACTTTGAAAAAGAATGTCCTATGATCTGGAAGCCTGTTAAAAGGGTATGGCCTAATAATGCTTTTCCTACTAACCCTAAAGGACCCAAGAAAATTTGGGTACCAAAGAAAGCTTGAGACTCTCTTTTGATTTCAGGTCTCTGTCAAAAAGAAAGTAAAATGGTATTTTGACAGCGGATGCTCAAGACACATGACAGGAGACTCAAATTGCTTTATAAAGTTTGTTCAAGTAAATGGTGAAAAAGTTTCATTTGGTGGAAACAGCAAAGGAAGCATTGTGGGATTTGGAACTGTCAAAATTGGAAATCTCACAATAGACAATGTTTCTCTAGTGGAAGGACTCAACTATAATCTTCTCAACATTAGTCAACTTTGTGATACTGGGTTCAAGATCTCTTTTCAAGAAGGCATATGTTCTGGAATAAGTAAAGACTCAACTCAGTCTTTCATGGGTCGAAGGTATGGAAATATCTATCTTCTTGATGTAAGACCAAGTGAGACACAATGTCTTATCTCAATTCAAGATGAAGCGGTCTTATGGCATAGAAAGCTTGGCCATGTCAACCTGAAGCAATTAGCCAAATTCTCATCAAAGAAGCTTGTTCAAGGTCTACCAAAATTGCCTTATCAAAAGTCTGACTCATGCACACCATGTATTCTGGGAAAACAGGTAAGAAATTCATTTAAGCATATAAAACATATCTCTACTAATCATGTTCTCCAGTTGCTGCATATGGATCTCTTCGGACCAACAAGAACCCAGAGCATTGGAGGTAAAAAATATTGCCTAGTAATTGTGGATGATTACTCTCGTTTTACCTGGGTATATTTTCTTGCCAATAAGTCAGAAACCTTTTCGTACTTTGAAAAGTTTGCTAAAAAGGTTCAAAATGAAAAATGATGTGCTATTTCAAGTATAAGAACAGATCATGGAAGTGAATTTGAAAACCAAAACTTTACAAAGTTTTGTGATAAATCTGGTTTTAATCATGTATTTTCCTCTCCATATACTCCAGAACAAAATGGAGTTGTAGAAAGAAAGAATAGATCTCTTCAAGAAATGGCTATGACACTTTTAATTGAAAGTAAAATTCCTTCTCGATTTTGGGCTGAAGTTGTTTCAACAGCATGTTACATTATCAATAGAGTCTTTCTAAGACCCATTTTAGAGAAAATCCCCTATGAATTATTCAAAGGTAAGAAGCCTATTGTTTCATATTTTCATGTGTTCGGTTGCAAATGCTTTATTTTGAAAAATGCAAATGATCGAGTTGGTAAGTTTGAAGAAAGATCAGATGAAGGCATTTTCCTTGGATATTCTAAGACAAGCAAGGCTTACAGAGTCTTTAACAAGAAAAGCCAATCGGTGGAGGAATCAATGAATGTCAAATTCCAAGACTCAACACAAGTTGAATCAAGTCAGACCCAATATGAAGAGTCTGAACCTAATCCAGATCATTCAAGACTTACAACTCAAGAAGCATCTCAGTCTCTGGAAGTCCAACATCAAGATGTTCTTGAAGATTCAAAGAAAGAAAGAGATCATCAACCAGAAAAATCAACCAGTAACTGGAAGCACAAATCCAGTCATCCCGAAGATCTCATTATCGGTGAAATCAATGAAGGAATACGCACCAGATCAAAAAGACGTGAAGAATCTAGTGCTGTGGCTCTAATCTTTGAAATTGAACCAAAAAGCATAGAAGAAGCTTTATCTGATGAAAGCTGGATTGAAGCTATGCAAGAAGAACTCGGCAGTTCAACATCAATGATGTCTCGGGATTTGACATCTAAACCAAAAGGTAAAACTGTTATTGGAACCAAATGGGTATTCAGGAACAAGATGAACGAGGATGGAAAAGTCGTACGGAACAAAGCCAGACTCGTCGCCAAAGGTTACACGCAAGAGGAAGGAATAGACTATGATGAGACTTACGCACCAGTAGCAAGGTTAGAAGCTAATCGTCTATTACTTGCGTTTGCTTGCTATAAAAATTTCAGGTTATTCCAAATTTACGTCAAAAGTGCGTTTCTAAATGGATTCATCCATGAAGAAGTTTATGTGGAGCAACCACCTGGTTTTGAAGACCCAAAGAAGCCAGATTCAGTCTTTAGACTGAAAAAGGCCTTGTATGGTTTAAAGCAAGCACCTTGAGCCTGGTATGATAGGCTAAGTAAGTTCCTAATACAGAACGGTTTTGACAAAGGTAAAGTAGACACTACCTTATTTATCAAAAAGGAAAGCAAAAGCTTTTTACTTGTTCAAATATATGTAGACGATATTATATTTGGATCTCCTAATGAAAGTCTATGCAAGAAATTTTCTAAGTCTATGCAGGATGAGTTTGAAATGAGTATGATGGGAGAATTAACATTCTTTCTTGGACTCCAAGTGAAGCAAATGAAGGAAGGAACTTTTATTCATCAAGAAAAGTATGCAAATGATCTTGTCAAAAGACTTGGATTAGAAAAATGCAAAAAGACCGACATACCAATGTCATGTTCTCAGAAGATAGATAAAGATGAAGAAGGGAAGAAAGTAGATCAAAAGCTATATAGGAGCATGATTGGTTCACTTCTTTATCTTACTGCTTCTAGACCTGATATTTTGTTAAGTGTTTGTGTCTGTGCTAGGTTTCAATCAGATCCTAGAGAATCACATCTCTGTGCCGTGAAACGTATTATCAAATACATTGCCTCATCCTCAAGCATCGGTCTTTGGTATCCAAAGAAGGGAGACTTTGATCTTCTAGGGTACTCAGATGCAGATCTGGTCGGTTGCAGAGTCGATAGAAAGAGCACTTCTGGGACTTGTCAGTTGCTTGGAAATAGAACAGTATCTTGGTTTTCAAGGAAACAAAGTACCGTGGCTCTTTCGACGACAGAAGCAGAGTATGTAGCTCTTGGAAGTTGCTGTTCGCAAATTCTATGGATCAAACAACAGCTACAAGACTTTGGCATTGAAGACTCATGCACAGAAATCAGATGTGACAACACCAAATAGCGATCAATCTTACCAAAAATCCAATTCTTCATTCAAGAGCAAAGAATATTGAGATTCGACACCACTTCATTAGAGATCATATTCAAAGCGGAGAAATCTCGATTCAATTTGTTGATTCAAAAAGTCAACTAGCGGATATTTTCACAAAGCCTTTGGAGAAAAATCAATTCGACGCTATCCGTTCAAGACTCAACATTTTGAAGCTTGAAGAAGTTAAAGTCTAAAGACTTAACAATCATTAGACTCTGATCTCTCAGACTCAGACATTCATGACTATAAACTGTAAGTTGCTATTTTATCCGAACTCGAAAAGGTACGATTTTGTTGTTCAGTTATTATCTGTGAGAAAATCAAAAACTTGTCTTTTCAAAAAGGATTAATTTTGGCAGTTATTGATTTTGAAAAGAAATGCTCGTACACTTTCCTTGTGTCGATTGAACTTCTCTTTTTCAAAAAGGTAAGTTATATATATACAGTTTTTTCCTCAATCGTCAAAACCCTAGAAAGCACTCTTCTCCCGAACCTGTTTCAATCTCTTATTCATCATCGAGAAAGTGGTCATTTTTCCTTGGGAAGCAAGCGAAGGAATCTCTCAAATCGACAAAGAAAAATGTCTTCTTCGAGGAAATCATCGAGAATAGCAAGCAGGGGACCACAAAGAATGGAGAAGGGACCAATACACTTCGATCTTACTGAGGAGGAAGACTTTTCAAGTCAGCGACAAAGTCCGATTCGTCATTCATCGCTTCCTACCCCACTTGGTGAAAGTCAACATCTTGAAGAAGAGATAATCGAGGAAGCCGACCCAGTAAGAGTCCAAAAACCCTCCTTTATCTATATGCTTTATCGTGCGTTGAAAAGCTCCGGTACACCAATGAAATACATAGACGATTTTCTTAAGGAAAAGAACTATGGGAATGAATATCTTTTTCTGCGGAGAATGGAGGAGTTAGGAATTGCTCCGAAGAAGGAAAAGCGGAGGGATGCACTTGCGAATATTCCAAGTGATCCTCGTGTACCTGGACAAAATTTAATTGAAGGGAACGATGATGATAGAATGTTCCTTGAGTTTCAACCGAGGATGGGTGTGGCAGCGAAGATGAAAGGAAATCGATTGGATTTGTTTAAATCCAAAGAGCATGAGAATGTATATGGCAAACTGTTGAAAAGAGGGGTGATAAACCCTCGAAGTGTTGATTTTGAATTTCTAGACGCCATCAACATCAACTTGAGAGAGAAGTTGAACTTGCTTCAACTTGAGAAGTTTTGCTCTGACTCTACGGACGGGTACGCACATTTAACCGCTTATTTCTATTCAAATCTCAGCTTTTTGGATGCGAATAGAATTTCGTTCAGTGTTCGAGACAAAGTCTATGTGGTAGATGTGAATATGTTGGCAGACATTGTTGGAGTTGAACGAGGGCGTTATCTGCCAATCAAAAGTCTCACCCGCTCGTACTACTCTGGATCTTGTCAAGGATAGGGATGTGGACAAGAGAGTTATCTATTCCAGGATGAATGCAATCAACATTGTGCTTCATAAGATCGTAATCAACTGTCTCAGACCAAAGTCTACGTCAAAGACTTCTGTGTCTTATTCTGAAGCAAAGTTGATGTATGCAATCAACTCTGGACGGAAGTTTTCTCTCCCGCACACGATTCTTTTCCATATGTACAGAGCAGTGTCAAAAGACAAGGGACAATTGCCTTATCCTGGTCTGGTGACCAAGATCTTTAGACACATGAATATTGAACCACCCCATTCTCTTTGTGTTCGACCGTGCGATAAGATGGTGGTTGGTTTGAAGATGCTGACGAAGATGCGTCTACAAGAGCTTTCCAGGGCAATGGAAAAGTTCAGAGTAAAAACTCCAGTCCCCTCTGCTTCAAAAAGAAAAGGAAAAGAAGTCGTTGGAGCCCCATCGAGGAAGAAGAAAAGGACTCTCATCCTAGAGGATGAAGATGAAGATGAAGAGGATGAAGATCCCACAATCGTTGCTTTAACGAGAACCAGACGTTCTGTACCTTGATCAACAGAACTTCAACAGAAACAGAGAGAGGAAGAAGAACAGGCAAAGATCAGAGAAGAAGATCAGCAGAGAGAGAAGGATAAAGAAGGAGAAAAGGAGAGAGAAGGAGAGAAAGAACAGTCTGCATCAGACTCTGGAGACAAGGGAGATCAAGAACATGATCATCACTCTTCCTCTTGTGATGTCCTAGAGATAGGGGGAGTTGGCGAGCAAGAAAGGTCTTCACCTCATGCTGCCAATAGTGAAGGTCCGAGACCATCTCCAGCAGAAGAAGTTCAGGTTTCTCAATTGCCTGAAGAAGGACACGATACGTCGACCCCAAATCTGCATGATTACACAAAAGCTCCAACGTCTGCATTCACTCCATCTGAAAAAGCTGATGCAAGTACACAGACGGATAACTCAGCAGATTTTCGTCGTATTGTTGATATTCTTATGGAAATGCGGGGACAAATTTATGCTCTAGACTGTGAGATTCAATCCATCAAGAATGCTGGCCAAGTGTCTTCAGTTACCCTGGAGGACAGAATGAAAGACCTCGCTCTACAACTTCAAGCAAATGCAAAAGGAGAGGAGGTAGCTCAGTTAAGGGAAGACTTGAAGAGGCTAGAAGGCTTAGTCCAGTCTATGGGAGATTTTCAAATCGTTCGCATTCCCAAGCAGACATGATCTCTTTCTCACTTTTTCATGATGACAAAAAGGGGGAGAATCAATTTGAACAATCAACTTCATCAACCTTCAACATCTTATCTTTTTAATCTTTGAATTTGTGGTTATTTTTTTGAGTTTGACTTGAGTACACTTCTTGACTGTGGATTTAAATACTTGACTGGTTGCGTTCATATCAAGTGTTGTTTTATGGTATTACTCATGAAAGACTAACCAATTTGCTGTGGATGCAGAATGTGGTTGTTTTACTAATCTTTATGAGTTAGCCATATTGCTTGAGAAATGTTTTTTGCAGGTCAAAGTTGTTCAAATCTACAAGGAAGTTTTGTCACCATAAAAAAAGGGGAGATTGTTGGAGAAATCTTTCCAGAATATTTTGAAGTTGACAAAACGTTTCTATCAGTCTAAGTCTGGATATTCGGAGACTGAAGATTAAAGTCTCAAGACTTTATGATCTCAAGACTCAAGACTCAAGACTCAAGACTCAAGACTATTCTCACTGACAGTCTTTTTATTCCAGTGGTAAAGGAAATCCAGAGCCGAAGCTTATGGTTGAGGATTCGATCCTATCCTCTGGAAAAGATCCCTTGGTTGGATAATTATCTCGGACTCTTTATTTGTTCTTATCTAGATCGATTGAAGATCCGATGGTCGACGAAGTATTCTTAGAATGTTCTATTCTTGGAAACCAAGATCCTGATTGTATGGGCGAACAGGATTGATGGGCTATCGCCATGTTCCTTAAATAGCTCGAATGATCTTCGTGATTGATTCCGTCCAACGGGTAGATTGGAGGAATTCCTTTGGTAAGTGCCAACGGCTATGATGGCATAAATGAGTATAAAAGGAAGACGTTCGAGTTGTTTTAAAGTGTGTGATCGATAGAAAAATTCCTGAGTCTGAAGATCCTTGATTATTAGTCGAGACTATTTGAGCAAAATTGTATACAGAGAGTGTTCATTTCTAGTGATACCTTGAGAGTGTGGAAGATCGTCTACACCAAGAAGTCAAGGAAGATCATCACTGTAACATCTCTTTGTTCATAGTGGAATCCAGCCAATTGGCCGTCGTGCGAAGAGTGGACGTAGGCTTGAATCAAGCCGAACCACTATAAACCGCGTGTCTAATTCTCTCTTTCCTTTACTCAGTCTTACGATTGATTTTTAATTGCTGCAAATCGTTAATACTATCTAAGTAGTGTGTAATTATCAAAAGAAAAATCTTCAATACCTATTCACCCCCCTCTAGGTAATCGTACTAGCTATATCACAATGTATTAGAAATTTGACAGTTATCTGGGCAGAAGATGAATAGATCAAGAAAAGAGGCTGGCTAGAATATATAGTCTAAAATTAAAACCAAAATTCTAACTTTCTAGTGTGTGTTTCCATATGGTTTTGGTGGATGGCAAGTCGTACAACAATCGCAAGGAACAACTATAGAAAGGAAGAGTGTACCTTTTCAATTTGATATCTCTGGACATCTTTTCATGTTTCACAATAAAGTGTGAAATGTTGAATGTCTTCTTGATATGGTTCATCTAGTTATGCTGACTAAGTTCTGGCCCTTGACAGGAAGGAGAGTTAGGAATCAGAGGCAAACGGGTGTATTTATGAATTCAGCTTAAAATTGCTCGCCAATAGATAGTAACATCATTGGTTTATAAGTTTTTTACGTTACTAAACTGCAGGGAAGTATAATGATCTCATGAAGGCATATTCGAAACTTGGAAAGAGTGATACCCCCTTGAAATATTGTTTCTCTAGTGTTCGGAAAAGAGAAACTTGGATGGTCTAATGCTAAGGCATAACCCATGCTTGAATGATTTGGGGCCTCTCTAGTTGTCTTCAAGAACTTAAGGTCAAAGAAAGCAAAGGATGAAGAGATTCACAAGTTGAAGGAATCTAGTTGTCTTCCAACCCAGAACTTAAGTTCAAAGAATGAGAGAGATGAAAAGATTCACAAGTTAAAGGAAATACTGAAAGCCACAAAAGAGCAATTACAAAAGACAAATGGAGATGTACAAGAATTACAGGCTCAAATAGATGTCTACTATTATACAGAATTTAAGCATGTGGCGGACTTGAAGTGATCTCACAAGATCTGGACGAGGTAGGCATGTCATGAACCATGAGGTGTGACTAATTTCATTGAATGTTAAAATAGTGAAGGTGTTTTATTCACTAAATACTGAGTGACTTGGATATTGGATGCTAAGGTGGTTTTAGATGGAATATAGGTGGATAGACTTGAAACATGAGTTTGGTATGAGGACCACTTTGATGGAGCTTGAAAGTGGAATACAAATGTAGCATGATGTAACCATGTTTCTTCCCTTTTGCTGTGACTAAATCATGTTTTGGGTTTACTTCTCTTGCATTATGCCCTGTCGTTGTTTTCATTTTGAAGTATACAAGTATTGCCCTTACCAGTCACTGCTGGGTGTTGCTCTTTCTTTCCTTGTTTCCAAATAGTCACTTTGGAGCTCTCTTGTCCTTCTTTGTATAGACCGTGGAGTGTTATAGCATCTTTTAGATTGAAGAGAAGTAGGAATGTTGCCTGTTTTGGCACTTTAGAGTGGTTGAGGAACACAGTTGATTGGAGATGGTTTTTGTCGATGAATGGGTTTACTAGATTACCTAATACCATATACTGATTACCTTAAACTACTATATCCTTGGCACACAATGCATTTCTTCTTGTTCCTGCTCTTAAAGTTAGACTTCTATTTTCATATAGAACTTTTCAAGTTTACTGGCTTACAGCAATGATGGTGATTTTTGAACTCTACCTTTGGGTTTACAACCATTCATTATCGGTTCTAGTGTTTATACGATGCTTTGGCCACTCAGCCCTGAGTTTGTGTTAATGAATTTCATAACTATGTGTTTTGCAATGAAGTGAATGTAGCTCCTTTGTTCACGTCTCTGCATTTTTTTTTTTCAAGTGATGGAAAATGTGACTGATCACGTCTTGCTCATTCTATCTCAAGAAATAAGCTTTTAAAGCAATTACGTAATATCTTGTCATGATTTGATATGCTTTACATATTTATTAAGAGCCCCCCCTCTGTTCATTATTTTTTTTTAACTTTCTGTGATAAAAGCTTCCTCTAAATCCTTCTCCAATTCAAATTATTGAAGGTTTAATTGAGTGATGTTCAAGTGATCATTAACATGATTTATTGTGCTGGTTTCGCGCCCATTATGGTTAGTCCTCTTTCCTACACTCATTTGATTTGTAGGATGATGACCATCATAACACACAATCAAGATCTCCAAACATCATTCTGCGCTCTCCATCATCGAGTCACCACAATATAAGGGAAGGTTAGTATTATCTCTGAAGGTACAGCGATCATTGTAGAGCACTATTTGTTTTCATCATAAATGTCTTCGGTCTGGCAAAAAAGAACGAACCAGCTACTTGTGCCCGTTGTTGAAGAAAGCTCATTAAAGAACTACTAGAATTTCTTCATCTTCAAGATACGAAGGTAGAAAAGATTTTATAGTGATGATAGGACCTCTTTCATGTGCAGTGAAACCCTAAGTTAGCGATCTGCAGCTGTGTGTCCAAGCTGCAGCTAAAATTGCTCTAAAATGCGAGGAAAGAAAACACAGCGACATAGTGTTCTTGACTAGTAAGTCAATTGATTAGTGGATAGGTGGACCGGGTAAGTTGTGTTCTCGAAACACCTACCTTAGCAATATTTTCTTGATTCGTGTATTGAGTATTTGATTATTTTAATATTGGGAAAAGTGCACTATAAGTTATAAAACTTGTCGTAAAAGTGTAATCCACTCTTAAAACTTACAAAATGTGCAATTGAGTCCTAAAATTTGTTAATTTGGTACAATTGAGTCCTTCCATTAACTGTGTCTAATTTGGTTGACGGAAAATGTTGGCGTAGCATTTTTTATTCATTTCTCTCTATTACGGGCAAAGAGCTTAAAAGAAAAGGTTTGTATGTGAAAAAATGTTGTTTGAGATCTAGCCCAAATTTCCAAGCGCTAATTGAGTTTTCTTCACTTTTTCATCCATCTTTCGTCCAGAGAGTCCTTCTTATTCATAGAGTACACTTCTTATTTGTCAATCCTCTTGTTCTTCGTCCAAGTGTCCTTCTTGTTCTTCGTCAAGTCTCCAAATTTCCTCTTTGTTTGTGTGCGACGAAATTGATTCCTCGGACAAAAGCTTGAGGAGCCGATGACAAAATCAAGTCCTCTTCGTCCAAGCCCGATGGCGTGAATGATAGTGCTATAAGCCACTACATCGAGCTTAATCCCCATTCTTGTATTTTGCTTTTGTTCCAATGGAGGTATGGAAACTCATTTGAGGTGTTATCTCTTGTGGATTAGATAGGTCTGAAGTTTGATAATGAAGTCAATGTTACAGCAGGTGACTGTATCTATTTGAAATACCGCAAATTGTGTTTAGACATATTCTCATGGTTTATTCTAATTGTCAAATACTAAATGGAAGGCAGTTGTTTAGTGGCTCAACTGCCAAAGCAGAAGCAAAAGAAGGGTAGAGCACAAAAAGCGTGCTCAATTCTGTGATTGAGACTTGGTGTAAGGAGAAGTAACAATCTTTTCTGACCTGCCCATATCTCCTTTCCTTCTTGGTTCATTCTACTGGTAAGCTGCTGTTGTTGTTCGATCATTCCTGGTCTCGAATAACAAGACTCAGTCCTCAGCGAGCATCTGGTGCTACGGGTACCCTTCTATTGGCACCATGATCTCTAATTGCAATCATCATCGTTGTGTTATCCACTCTACTCTTAGCTCCAGTTCTGATTTGCTTTATATCTCTTGAGACTACACTTAGGAAACAAAACAGAAAACCCGTTTTTCATGGACAGTTCCTTGGCGAGGCTTGCATATGTCTGTGTTCCTCTTATGTACTTGTCTTTTGGGAATCACTGATGTAGAATTATATTCCAAAACGGGAGTTACAATACCTTCACATGACTTGAGCTTTAATGTGGCTAACACTGCTCTTAAATGTCACCAATTTCTTCTATGTTCTTATGATCAGGCTAAACTTGGTAATGTCTGCGAGCAAGGTATTCTTCTTGCAACAACAAAGTCTCACTGCTCTTTACATGGATGCTTTTCCTTTTGCTTTGCATTGTTCTATTTTATAGCAAAGAAGCTTCTAGTAGAATTATGGTATAACATTGATAGTCAACATGTGTTTCTTCTGTCACATTCATCTGTTGCTTCTGTTGCATTTGGTAGAACCTTTAATTGCCAAATCAAAGAATGGCAGCGAGAAGGTTGAGGGCGCCAACATCTAAATCCAAGTGGTGTAGCTGCTAAAGAGGTCGACTCAGAGCTTAACTACTCTTGTGGTCTTTGATCATGGATTCTCATGGTGAGGACAACGAAAAATGTAGGGATTGGTTTTATGGTTGGGGTAAGTTTGAGTTGATCAGAAGACACCCGACTGAGCTAGGGACGTGATAGCCAACTTCCTTCAAAGGAATCAAGCATTGTGTGAATCAAGCTAATCAAGGCGCGATGAGGTCAACGTGAGCTAACTTCTTGCCGAAATCAAGGCTGAAAGGGCAAAGTATAGATGTTTAAAGGAGAAGCTCGCACGAGTGAAGAAAGAAAATATGATATATTAACTGTCAGTTGTTCTATGCATGGGTTGTGTCGTTGTGCTGGTTGTGGTAATGCGAGATTTGGCCGGAAGTTTCTAAGTCTTCCATAGTTATTGAGGTGAGTGTGCACATTTGTCAGGTTTAACTACTGAAAATCCTACTTCCCTTATCTTCAGTACTGGTTCCCGCTGCATGCTTCAGAGTTGCTTTACTACTGAAAGCTAGATATCCTAATGGAAAGTTGTAGGCTGTTTGGCAATCTCACAGAACGCTTTCATCGTTCTCACCTTTCTTACTGGAGAACTTCTGATTCCTTCTCATTCTGTTACAAAAAATCTAGTGAACTTAACAGCTTTGGCCTCATGTATAGTGACAAAATTTGACCGACTAGTTAGAGCAGGAGGAATAAAATGAGGTCTCATTGGTTTAACGCTAAACCAAGCATTCAAACTTCATTACAGTCCCCACTGAATGCAACCAAACTAAGGGTTCAAACTTCAGGCATATGGCTAGTCCACCGACGGGAAGTTACCTTAAATGCAGCGAAAGGTCTTCATCTTTCCTAGTATGCGCATTCGTTCTTGTACGCTGCCCTCTGCACGCCCAACCATCTACTTGCTTGATTCTCCTGTAGCATTCATCTTGGCCTTGCAAAAACCAGTGACATTTAACAAAACCTTAGCATTGTATATCCCCATTTTTGCGGCCTCAACAGAGGAAGGACAACTAATTACCACACGTTGGCCCTACTGAAATTTGATTTGACAAAGAACAGGCTAGACTGATTTTAAGACTCATAAACAAACACATTTCATCCAGGTTCTTGTTTCATTGCCTGAAGGGCTCCGAGCAACAAATTTGGCAACGCGAAAGAAGAAAAATGAATACCGTCTTCTCTAAGTCGCGATCTAATGCTGATGATTGTAACGCTGAAAACATGCCTTTTTTTACCCAAAGCACAAATGTTCCTGTACCAGTAAAAGCTTTAGCACCTCAGACCAAATTTTCCTTGAAAACTGGCACATAAAAAATAAATAGCACCTTGGGTCATCAAATTATGTGGGCTAGTTCAATCTCTAAATTGACAATATCCCAAATACAATATTAAAGAAATCGTACAATAATTGACTCCATTTGCCATCGGGCTTGGACAAAGAGGACTTGACGTTGTCGTCCTCGTCAAGCTATTGTGCGAGAACTCAATGTTGTCGTGCTCAAAGGAAGAGGAAATTTTGGCATTTATTGTTAGTCAAATTGAAAAGTTTTTTTTGACTAATTTACATTTTTTTGTAAATTTTAGAACTTGATTGCATTTTTTCGACAAATTTGTGATTTCTAATACACCTATCCCTTAAATATTCTATCTTCACTGTAAATATTGCAAATCATGAAATTCTAATAATAGGTATAATAGAGATATTTATTTTTTTCTGATTTTCTATATTTATTTTGGTTATGCATATCTAATTAGATTTTCTTTGATTTCCTTAATTATTCAACTACTCTTTTCTAGAACATCAAAATATACATAAATTCTATATTTATCTCTTCCGCATCATTATTCTTAACTTTAAAAAAAAAAAAGAACTCTAAAAGTTTTTTCACCACAAACCGTTCAGCTTCTCTCTGACTTTTTCTCTCTTCATCACTCCCATCGTTCGCTGCAAGCTCAAGCTCAAGAGCTCTCTCTCCGTTCGTCTTTGCTTTCACCAATGCCCGTGTCTAGTGAGTGACTCGCTGACTCTGGTTCGTCTCTGTTCAGCGGTGGTGTCATTTATGCGGTTTTCTATGTTCTTATATTCTTTTGGGTTTGGCTTTTTCGATAACTAGGAATTGGCGTGATGCAGGTTCATGACTCGTGAACCAACTCGATATCCTTAAAATGTATTTGCTGATTGTCGATTTTGATGTGAACTCATTTGTTTTGATTTTCTTTGCATTGATTCCTGCATTTTTTTTTCCTGCCTTGGTTTCTTTTCTTTGTCTTGGTTTGCAAGTTTTAACCTCTGTTATTTTCCTCAAAGATTCCCGTTTCCTACTTGAATTATGGGGTTTTACCCTGCCTTGTCTTCTTTCCAATTCGTGTAGTTTACGTCATTTGAGTTCCAATTGCTGTATGCCTCGGTCGCATTTTATCGTCCTAAGGATTCGTTTTGGGTGAGGGTTTGAATTTCAAGAGCTTTGTCTTTAGGATTCCGTGTTGGGTTTCGCTTGGAGGAGTTTACGTCTATTTATTCATGGCTTTTCCTTTCTTATCGTGGCCTTTTTCTGCTACATTCATGATCTTATCAAATATCCTTGTAACCCTTTTGCCTGCGGCGAATGAAGATAGTATATATAATTAGATGAACATTTTAATCAAGTTGCTGATATCTTACTAAGAATTGTTAATACTTTCCGTCTAGGTGATTTATATCCATTTTTGACATCCGGATTTTGATTTTAATTTATTTGGATAAATAGGATCTGTCTATCGTATTCGTCAATTTATTGACGGTCTGAAATTTCAATAAAGAAATTATCGGAGGAAAAATTGAAGACCAAATTAAAATAGAAAGAGAAAAGGAAAATTTGCATAAAGGAAGTATGCATTTTATTTTTCTTTCTCTCTCTCCCCTTTTCTTTTTCTCTCTTTTTCCTCTCTCTCCCTCTCTTTTCTTTTCTTTCTTTTCTCTCTTTTCATTCTCTCTCCTCTCTCCTCTCCCCTCCCCCTCGTGCGAATTCCCCACCGCCCATTCTCTCTCTCTCTCTCTTTCTTTTTCCCCTTTGACCAGTCAATGTTTATCTCCCCTCCTCTCTCTCATCTCTCTCCCTCGACATTTCCTTCCCCCTTCTGTTCGAGCGAACTAGAAGCCGGAGGAAGACCAGAAGCTGCAGCTCCGTCGCCGCCCGTCGCCGCCGCGCCGGAGCCGGACCGCCCGCACCCGCGACGCACGCCCGCGCACGCCGTGCGCTCCGCCCGCGTCCGTCGCCGCTGCCGCTCCTCCCTCCGCGCGATCCAGCCGACCCAGCCGCTGTTCACCCTTGTTCCAGCCCCGTTCTGCCACCTCCGGCCACCGCCTAGCCCCGCCGGACCACCCCCGCGACCCCCTCGCCCTCCGCCGGCTTCCCCTCGCCGCCCTAGCCACCGGAGCAGCCCCGATTGGCTCCGTCCAGCAGACCCACGGAGTGGGTTTCAGCACCTTCGGGCCCGCTTTTGGGCCGTTTCCCGGCCCCAAACCCGAGCCGTGCTTTGGGAACAAGCGTTCCTTGCGTTGCCGCCGTCGGATTGATCCGATTTGCGCGCGATTTGGTGAGTAATCTCACTAATTCAGGATTAGTTTGCTAATTATGCTTAAAGTTGGTTTAGTTTTAATTAATTATGTTTAGGTTGTTAGATTAGAATAAATTAGCAATTATTAGTCAATTGTGATGCGATTTAGATAAATTGATTGTGCAATTAATAAGTAGACGCGGTCTACTATTTATTGGAAGCATCTCGGGAATTTTCCGACCCCTAATCGGGCTTCAATTTGGCGATTCGGGCCTAAGTGAGATTTTTGGGCATTTAAATATTAATTTTCGGAATTAAATTAAATGATTATTTATTTTCCAAAAATTCAAGGGAGATGGCCCGTGACCGGAAAATTATGCTGATGACTGTGGTGAAGTCCGTTTATTTAATCGGGCTTTATTTTGAGCTAAATTGAATTTTTAATATTAATTATTTAATTTTCGAAATTAATTAATTAATTAATTATTTCCTAAAAATTCAACTGAGATGGCCTGTGACTGGAAAATTATGCTAGTGATCATGGTGCAGTCCGTTTATTTAATTGGGCCTTATTTTGAGTTAAATGGAATTTTTAAATATTTAATAATTAATTTTCGAAATTAATTAATTAATTAATTATTTTTTCAGAAATTAAGATTGAGATGGCTGACGATCGAAATTTCGTGCGATTGTCATGGCGTAGTTCGTTTATTTAATCGAGCTTTAGTTTGTGCTAAATTGAATTATTTGTGAAATTGAGAATTATCCTTTAATGGAATAATCTTCGATTATTAATTGGAAAATAATCGGGTGTCGGTTGACAGCACCAAAAGTGTCTTGGTGGGCTATAGAGATTGGTGGGAATTATGAAAAAGGAAATTATAATATTTTGGCTAAGGCCGATCGTGTATCCACACGACTATTTTATCGGGTATGATAAAAATGATGGGAATATTGGACAGTGGAGATGGTGTACTATATCAGCCTTCGGGCGATATGTCAGCTTTGGGTGAGCATATGGTATACTATATCGACCTACGGGTGATATGTCCAGCTTTTGGTGAGCAGTATACCTTATTAGCAGCTTTGGGTGAGCATATGGTATACTATATCGACCTACGGGCGATATGTCAGCTTTGGGTGAGCAGTATACCTTATTATCAGCTTTGGGCGATCAATATATTATCAGCTTTGGGTGAGTATATGGTATACTATATCGGCCTTCGGGCGATATGTCAGCTTTGGGTGAGCAGTATACCGGTATACTATATCGGCCTTCGGGCGATATGCCAGCTTTGGGTGAGCAGTATACCTTATTATCAGCTTTGGGTGAGCTATGCTATCTATTTATCAGCTTTGGGTGAGCAGTCCTGATTTGATAGGACTTTATAGATAGTATTGATTACGTCGACCAAGCATGGGTCGTGATGTCATGTAATCGAGTAGGTTGATTGATCGTTACTTTGATTTGATGTCGTGGATTGATTGACTTATTGGAAATGACCGTGAGTGGTCTTGTTGGTATATAATCGACTAGGTCGATTTGATCGATACTTCGATCTGTGATATGATTGCTTGAGTGCCTATTGTGAATTGTACTGACTTGCAGGTGGGATCTGATGCTAAGGTACGTCTTCTGACCTATGTGTGTTTAGGCAGCCTTTAGTATAATGATTTACTAATCGGGCTTAGTGGGGTAGAACTCGCTGAGACGTAGTCTCATCCCAGTTTGGGGAAAATCATTTCAAGACCCCGTTGAGGAGCTGAGGAGGAATCTGAGAAGGAGAACTCGGAGGTGAAACTTAAAGAGAAGGATTTTTGGAAGAAGAAGATAATCCCGAGAGGGATCTTAAGTATGGCCTGGATGGGCTGAGAGTCTATCTTCTTTTGAGCATTTCTTTTGAAGTGAATAGTTATGAATTTGTTTGTGTTTTGTATAAAAGTTTGGTTATAAGTTTCAATATGAAAAATATGGCCCTGCTTTTCTATCCCATTGTTTTATTATGCAGGGATTTATAACTGCTTCCGCATGTGCATAAAAATTGAAAGGGTCGGCGATACATTGTCCTGGGATATCGCATTTTAAAATCGATCAAGTAGAGTGATGTGTGCGTGCCCGAGGATCGGGGCGTGACATCCATGGAAAACACAGGATGCATGATCAAATTTGTGGGTTTGCGCATGGTGCAAATAAGCTGTGAGTTAGACGAGAAGGTTGAAAAATTACACGATGGTGACAAGCTACGTTCTAATTCAGAGAGTGAAACTTAGCAGTCTAAAGCAGAGACTACAAACGTGAATGCATCATCTAAGGCATGCCTACATATAGCATACAGTTTTTCGTCATACTATACTGAAATGGTCCGAGTATTGATTTGGTTTGATAATATTAGATCCTTCTTTCCATATTTAGAATTTCTTGTCTAGTAGCTGCCACTAGAAAATGGAAGTGCAGCTTTTTTTGTCTATTGGGCGTATTTTGTCTTGGGAAATGCATCATTGTTAGGTTAGAGAAGAAAATGCTACCTATTGGAGGTTTGGGGAGTTTCTCGGAACTATTGCTAGCGAGTTGGTGCCATTGCTCACAACTTTGAGGCAAATTACCAAGGATATGAGAAACGCTATGATTAGGATTGTAGAGCTAGTTAGCTTGTACTTGTATGAATTTCCATTCATTTTGTTAAAAAATTTAACATCATTATTGATTTTTCTTCCTTGTACTCTAACTTTGATTATCTTCGTACCAGCTATGGAAAAATGGATTCTAAATTCCTCAAATTCTAAATGGATATATTGGAAAAGTGATCTAAAAGCTGCTCATTATGATAACTTTAAATCATAATTGTATCATTAGAACAATCTTTCAGAGAGAGTGAGAAGAGATCAATGGAAAAATCTCGTCACTTTTTGGAGTAGAAGGTACGATTCTTGTTCTAGCATCATTTTAATATGACCTGTCGACCTTAAATTGACTTTCATTACCTGTCAATGACTATTTTGTGATAACCTTGGTTTTTTTTTTTTTTTTTTTTAAAACCACAGAAGCTGAGTGATGCAAATAAGGCTAACGGAGCAAAGCAAAAGATATGACACACCTTAGGGAACATAAATATTGCTAGATTAACAGCAGCAAAGGTACTTTCACGTTTCCCCTTAAATTTTGTGTTTCCCCATATGTGGTATTTCCAGTTTAATAAATAATTTCGCTGTAGAAAATATGTTGCTGAGGTGATCCATCTTTGGACCTAAGGTAAAGATGTCTAGAGATATTTGTCACTTTCCCGACAATAGGCTTGTATTAATAGCAGTTGTTGTTGGAAGAAAACATAGGATGTGTTCTAGAATTGCCTCCTTAAGAATGTCTAAGTTCTTAGTACCTGCATTGATATCTTGTTATTCCTTTAGCTCTGTGATTTGGATTGGCTAGTGACAGCACAATAATCCACAACTAGGTTCAGGTTTGTCTAGTGCACATAGCCCACTATCATTAACAAAAGAGTTACGCAGCAACTAGAGCTGTGAAGTATTGAGATGATGAAACTTGTACAATTTTCTATTAATTTGCTAACATGACCACAGTTTGGTTTAATCAGAGAGATCGAAAAACAGAAAAGTACTGCAGCCCTAGACTACCCAATTACTAGCTGTGCGTTTCACATGCATGCATACATCCCCACAATTGTTGAAAAGCCATTCAATATAGTTCATCTGGTGTTAACAAATGTTATTCAGTCTTGGCCATGACAATATTGCTGCTACAATGTATCGGGAATTTATGCAGATATCTGAGCAGAAGATGAATGGATTAAGAAAAGAGGGCAAGCTGGAATAAATAGTCTAAAATTAAAACCAAAAGTCTAACTTCCCAGCGTGTATTTTCATATAGTTTCGGTGGATGACAAGTCATATAACAATCCGCAAGGAACAACTATAGAAAGGAAGAATGTGATTACTTGTTCAATTTGATATCTCTAGACATCTTTCCCTGTTTCACAGGAAAGTGTGAAATATTGTATGTCTTATTGATATGGTTCATTCAGTTATGCTGACTAACCAAGTTATGCCACATGATAGGAAGCAAAGTTAGGAATCGAAGGCAATCGTGTGTATTTATGAATTCAGCTTAAGTGCTCACCAATACATTGTAACATCATTAGTTTAATAATTTCTTTAAGTTATTAACTGTAGGGAAGCATGAATGATCTTTTGGAGGTACATTTGGAACTTGGAAAGGGCAATACCCCCTTGAAATTCTGTTTCTCTAATGTTGGGAAAAGAGAAAACTGGACGTGTCCAATGCTAGGGCATAGCCCATGCCCCAATGATTTGGGGCCTCCAATCTTCTTGTCTTCCAACCGAGAACTTAAGGCCAAAGAAAGAGAAGGATGAAGAGATTCAGTTGAAGGAATCTAGTTGTCTTCCAACCGCGAACTTAAGGTCAGAGAATGAGAAAGATGAAGAGATTCACAAGCTGAAGGAAATACCGAAAGCAACAAAAGAGCAATTACAAGAGACAAATGGAGATGTACAAGAGTCACAGGCTCAAGAGATGTCTACCATTATACAGAATTGCTAGCATGTGGCGGACTTGAAGTGGTCTCACGAGATCTGGACTGGGAACTATGTCATTAGCCACGAGGTGTGACTAATTTCATTGAACGTTAAAATAGTGAAAAAGTGTTTTATTTACTAAATATCGAGTGTCCTGGATATTGGAACACTAAGTGGTTTTAAAGGGAATATTGGTGGATAGACTTGGAACATGAGTTTGGTATCAGGATTCCTATTTGCTGTGTCTAATCATGTTTTGGGTTTACTTTTCTTGCATTATGCCTTGTCCTTCTTGTTCAATTTGAAATACGTAAGTGATTGCCTTTGTTAGTCACTGCTGGGTGTTGCTCTTTCTTTCGAGGTTTCAAGATAGTCACTGTTGAGCCCTCTTGTCTGTCTCTGTATGGATCTTGGAGTGTTACATTATCTTTAATATTGAAGAAAAGTCGACATGTTGCCCATTTTGACACTTGAGAGTGGTTGAGGGACACGGTCAAATGCTTGGAAATGGTCTCTGTTGATGTGTGGGTTTACTAAATTTTACCTGATACCATATGCTGATTATCTTACACTGCTCTACTTTTGGCCCTCAATGCATTTCTTCTTCTTCTCGCTCTTAAGGTTAGGGTTCTATTTTCATAATTGAATTTCTCAAGTTTACTGGGTTGCAGCAATGATTGTGATTTGTGAACTTTGCCTCTTGGTTTGCAACCATTCAATATTGGTCGTAGTGTTTGTAAGATGCTTTGGTCACTCATAACCCTGTTTTTTGCAATGAAGTGAATGGAGCTCCCCTGTTCACATCTCTGCATTTTTTCTTTTCAAGTGATGGAAAATGTGGCTGATCACGTCTTGCTCATTTTGTTTTGATTAATAAGCTTTTAGTGCAATCACGTAACATCTTCTCTATGTTTTGGTATGCTTTACGGATTGATTATGAGCCCCTCTTTTCATTAATTTTGTCACTTTCTATGATCTAAGCTTCCTCTAAATCCTTCTTCAGTCCAAATTATTGAAGGTTTAATTGTGCGATGTTTAAGTGATCACTACCATGGTTTCTTGTGCTGGTTTCGCGCCCATTATGCTTAGTCTTCTTTCCTATGCTTTTTGATATGTAAGATGATGACCATCATAACACACAATAGAGATCTCCAAACATCATTTTGGGCTCGCCATCGTTGAGTCATGAGCCACACTCTAGGAGATAAGGTTAGTATTATCTTCAAAGGTATACTGTTCATTGTAAGCATTCTCACTATTTGTTTGTCATAAATGTCTACTTGTGGCTGTTATGAAGAAAGCTCATTGAAAAGATTTTATATCAATGATAGAACCTCTTTCATGTGTTGCTAAACCTTATGTTAGCAATTTGCAATTGTATGTCCGAACCTTGGGCAACTTGGCAGCACGCAACCCAAGTGACCATCACCTAGGTCACAAGGGTCGCCTAAGGTCGCTAGACGTAGGTGGCAGTCGCTCGAGGTTGTGCAACCTCTGGTGGAGGTTGCCTGGATCGGGCATCCCTAGCTGGCCCATCACCGTTTGCTCATTGCCCTTCACGTGCAAGGTTTCCTAAACATTGGAAAAGCAATTGGAGCTTTTATTGCATTTGCACGCGCATGTGCATGCATTCAGTTAATTGACCTTTATATACTTTATTTGTTTAAATTTTTTTGCTAGTCGCAACGTGTCATAAAGTGCTTGTTAAATAACTAATAGACTTGACAATGGATATGTTTCCTCGGGACCGTCTTGAATGGGCGGACTTAGCCAAGAAAATTGGCTTGCATGGACAAGCCTTGATATTCACTTGAGCTCAATGGATTTTTGGGCCCACAATGGGCAGGAGTGCTTATGCTTGGGCCTAGCCCAACCCACTTGGGACCTTCATACGGATTTTGTTGGTCCGACTAGTTCCAAATCTCCCCAAGACCTCTTTGGGAATCGTTTTTTTTTTTTTTTTTTTTTTTTGGTGAAAGGTAATTGTATTGAGCTTTAACCAAATGTACAAACTAAATGGCATCGAAGCTTGCACTCAAAATGTAAAGGGGCATAATGAGTGGAAGGGTGCCGAAGGAAAGAAAAGGAAAAGCCAACAACGGCACAACAACAAGGCAAACACCAGGACAAAGGTTGCAACCAAAAGAGAGACCAACTAACAAGGAAGGCCACCAGCCAGCCAAACAATGGCATCCCTGCCCCAACCCTTGAAGAAGAGCCGAGGCAATCTCTCGGAATAGCAGCCCGCAACGCAAACCTCAGCCAAAGCGAAGGAAACCGAGACAAAAGATCAAGAAGGTCGACTACTCAGGCCACTCCCCAGCAGCAAAGTAACTAGATATATTTACATAGAAATAAAACGCAATAGAGCTAAAAGAGTTTTCATGTACAATTTATTAGTCAACCTTTATATTGTAATATTTGCTTATGGTTAACTCACTCATTTCGATCTCAAATGTGCCGAATTTCACAATACTAGATTTCATGTGGCTTGCAAACTGTGTTAATAATTTAATGGATATTAGGAAAATGAAAGAAAAATATTACTTCATATTTTATATTTATATTTTTATGAGAATTACAGACAGAATTCAAGTTTCACATTGTGATTTAGTTTTCACCTTGTCAATAATCAAGTTGAATGGAGTTTAATCTTGAATGCATATGCTAATATAGAATTGAGCTCGAGCATGGAATTTTACTGAGTTTCGCCATACTCACAACTCAATATCAAACAAGCAACATCTAAAACATGCATATGTTCAAACTTCACATTGTGATTTAGTTTTTAAGTTAAACTTCGCATCAACAAACAACTTCAAATCAATTTAACACCTTATCTTAGACACTTTTACTGCATTGACTATCTAGATGATATGCTCTTTCATTCTTCGTATGCCAACAAGTGTGATGCTAATGGTCTTCAAATCTTCACAAGCCTCTGGTCTCTAAAACATAGACAAGTCCAATGAGAACTTCAATCCTGAAAAACAGAATTACAATCAATCTTTCAAGAAAATTTCAGGAAAAAAAATAAAAACATGATTAGACTAGGCAGTCAAATGAATTAGTATCACGCATCAACTGATGTTTACCGTGTATAATCTATTTTTTTTTTTTATGAGAACTAGAGATGGTGTTCAAGCTTCACATTGTCATTTAGTTTTTAAGTTTTGAATAATTGAAACAAATTGAGTATAATCTCAAGCATGTAGACTTTATAGAGTTGAACTTGTGCGTGGGGTTGAGAAATCGAATTTTGTCATACTCAACAGTTCAAAATCAAATCATCAATTTCAAGTTAAGAAATCGTCAATTTTAGGTTAAACTTTGCATCCGCAAACTACTTCAAATCAATTTATAGCTCAACTGTGCCTTTATGGCTTTTTAAAAAAAAAAAAGAAAAATGAAATACCTTAGCGTAGACTCTTTAGTGCATTGGCCCACTAGATAATATGTTACTTCCTTCCCTGCATGCCGACAAGGATGACGCTAGGGGTCTTTAAAACAAAACAAGCCTCCAAAACATGTACAAGTACCGTGAGAGCTTGGTTCCTGTGGTTCCTGAAAAATAAAATCACAATCAACCATTCGAGAAAGTTTTACATTAAGAATAGCATGATTAAACTATGCTATCAAATCAACCAGTAATGCCTAGCAACTTATGTTTACTGTGTTCAATCCAATTGTCATTGTATACTATATAAAAGGAATAGATCGAAGATGTTCTAAATTCCTCAAAAGGATATTGACAAAAGTCAAATATTTAGTTTAACTGCATTCCTAGTGATTGAATTATAAGAAATGGTCTATATATGATGGAAACAATAGCATGTGAAAAGATAAATGAAATAGTGATTAAGGAATGGGATTGTGTATGTGGATTCGGTACATCATATTAGTTCAATTTCTTGCACCACCAAATGCAAACATTTTTATACTAAGTCATTTGCCAATCTTTGACTTGCACCATACTTGGTCCATGAGATTAGTAACATATGATACGGGCGTGGCACCTTATCTACTCAAGATAAGTTCCTTCGAAACAGAAATAATGTCTGATTACCAGAAAATAACCAGGTTACTTATAAATCAAGTAGACAGGGCCCCCCTCCTTCTTTCCCCGCTTTCTATCTAGTGCATTTACGGAAGTAAGTCGATGAAATTTCATCTATGTGAATTCACATATGCAAAAATACACTCTATCTTGTTAGGTTTATCACAATTTTTATGAAAATTGGTTTTGTTCACAATCTAGCTAAATTAAGAAATTTTTTTTTACACAATCAACAAAATTATAGCAGAAGCTAAAATCAAGACTCAACCCAAGCATCAAAAGCTAAATGAGTAGCAGAAACAGACTGCATCCAGGTTTTTGTTTCATTGCCAGAAGGGCTCTGAGAAACAAATTTAGCAACATGAAAGAAGAAAAAGGAATAGCAGCTTCCCTAAGTCGTGATTTAATGCAGATGATCATAACACTGAAAACATGCTTTTTTTACCCAAAGCACAAATCAACCTGTACCAGTAAAAGCTTCAGCACCTCAGACCAGATTGTCCTTGAAAATTGGCAAAAAATAGATAGCACTTTGGATCGTCAAATTATGTAGGCCAGTTCAAGCTCTAAATTGAATATATCCCATCTACAATATTAAAGAAATCATATATTCATGGGATATTCTGGAGATTCTAAGTGAACAAATGGCACTTTAAGTAAAGATTACACCTTTCTTTTGACTCCCCAGTCCAAAAGATGGATTCATAATAATTTGAAATTGACTTTTCAGAAAATTTGGAAGGGGTAGAACGCATGATAATGAAGCCAAATCCCCATTAGCATGCTTCCAAACAAGAGAACCGCAAAATTTAGCATCAAACATAGTTGCTCCTGCCTTAATTAGCCCAAACAAAATCATGCAAACAATCTGTGTCCTTTTTTCCGTTTTGTTTTGGACGATCCTATCTCTTATTTTGCTGAGACTAGTAAGATCGCAACAACATCCTGCGTTTGGGTATATACTCATTGACATCATTCCCAAACTTCAGACCTATTCAATCCACAAGAGAAAACATCTCAAATGAGTTCCCATACCTCCTTCGGAATGAAAGCAAACTACAAGGAAGGGGATTAAGCTCGATGTAGTGGCTTATAACACCCTCGTTCACGCTGCCTGGCTTTGGACGAAGAGGACCTGACGTCGCCGTTGGCCTCATCGAGCTCTTGCGCAAGGACTCGATGTTGTCATGCCCGAACAAAGAGGAAATATGGGGATTCGACGAAGAATAAAAAGGACACTCAGGTGAAGAACAGAAAGATCGACGAATAAGAAGCGGACTCCATTGAACAAGATGTACACTATAGACAGAAAGACTGATGAAGAAGTGAGGGAAACTCGAGAAGAAAACTCAATTAGGACTTGGAAATTTGGGGCAAACCTTAAAAGGACAAGACGTTTTTGCACACAAACCTTTTCTCTTAAGCTTTATGCCATAGAGAAGTGAATAAAAAATGCATCGCTAGCATCTTCCATTTATCAAATTAGATGAAATTAACAAAGACTCAATTGTATTATATTAACAAGTTTTATGACTCAATTATAATATTTATAAGTTTTAGAACTATTGCATTTATCCTTTTAATGTTCTATCTTCACCGTAAGTATAGCAAATGATGAGAGTCATTGTCATAATGATTGGTATGAAGAGATGGAAAAATAAAATAAAAAGTGCAGTATATTACGTAGAAAAGATGCTAACTAAAACCATTTATTTCTTATAAAATGAGAAAAAAATTTTAATAATAGGCTCTAAGATATATATATATATATCCCCTACAATACAAAGTTTTTCCTGCTATTTGTGATTAAAAACTGAACTTCTCTTACTGCAACTGTATAACTTTCTCATAAACGGAAAAAAGGGAAAAAAAAAAAAAAAAGACAGAGAGAGAAACCATCACGTGCGTCTACTGGTGCTTAAAGTAAGTGAGACCGCGTTTAATTCATATTTGTATGATTATTTTTTGATTTTCGACAACTATTATAAATCTGCATATAGTTGAATTCATGTTTGTGGCTGGTTGTTTTTAGTCACCTTATGACGCTCGAAACTCTGGACGGTGCCTCTCAAGTGCCCAAGTAATTTCTTGCATTGGTGGATGTATAAGCGGCGATCATTTGGCAATTCGGTGCTCGATATTTCAACGATCCACAGTTAGTAAGTTTCAATTCTTTCAAAAACTTTAACTTGTCGAGGCCCTCGACATTCCGTAGCTTAAGGTCGGAAGATATTTTGAAGGACTTGAGGTTCTTTAAGTTTGACAAATGACCAAGACTTTGCAAATGTTGACCAGCAAGTAAAAAGTCTTCCAACAATTCTGACATACTAACAACTTGAATACCAAGCATGTCACAAAAACCTAGATAGAGATACTGCAACTTATTGAAGACTCTCAATGCAAGGATTAGTGAAGATTCAAGAGAATATTCCCAATTTATATCAACGTACTCGAAGCTTCTTAAGGGCAAGACCTTTCCGATTTGTAATATTTCCAATGATTCCAACACCCTAGCGATGTGGATCTCATATAGTTCCAGGGACTTCTTCATGCTGACCAACTTTAGCTTCCTCATACTGGATATTATGAATCTCTTGAGGAGTCTACAATTATCAACATGTGGATACGTTAAATTTGGAAGGTGAAGCCCATCAAGTTGAATCTCTCGCATTTGAGAGGGAGAGATGTTTAAATTTGACAAATTCTTTGAGTTGGAGGAGAGTAGTGCGATTGAACTGAAATTATCAAGGGTTAATTTTAACAGAGAAGAGGGAACTTGCATTGAGGGTTGCAGGTTCAATCCAGACAAATAGAGTTGGTTAAGTTGAGGAAGGGAAGCCAACTTAGTGGGAACATGGACATGGAGGATACACAATCTCAACTGTTTCAATTTGGATAACCTCCTGATCCATCTCAACTCACCACTATGAATTCTATCTAGTTTGCCAATTTTAGAGCCATCACTTAGGTCCAACTCAACCAAATTAGTCAAGTTTGAGATGTCTGGGACAACTTGCAATGACACAAATGACACTTCTAGATGGAATAAACTTATTGGAAGTGGTGGCGACTCTCGAATTTCATAAAACTCTCTTAACACCAATCTTTGCAGTTACCAGAGTAAGCCAATTTTAGAAGGAAGTTGACCTTACAAATTAGCTTTATTCCAAAGCACTAAATGTTCCCCGAGCATTCCTAGGCTTGAAAGTTGCAACTCCCGTAATGATTTCCAATTATAGATCGAATCCGGTAGTTCTTCCATTTGATGACACCAATTAAAAGAGAAGCGCTCTCGAATCTGTAGGTCCCCAATTTCTTTAGGCAAACCTTCAAGCAAAGGGCAGTGATCAAACGTTAAGTCTATCAGATGCTTTAACTTCCCAATAGAGCCGTCAATCTTCCTTAAACCTCAACAAGTCCAAAAAGCAAGTCTCTCTAAAGTTGAGCATCCCAACAAGTCTGGTGTTCTGGCTATGTGATGACACTCACAAAGACTAAGAACTTTCAATTTTCTTGCCTCCTGTAAAAAATGAATTCATTATGTAATGGAGGAACAATTCAAATGTTGCTTTCAAGGACAAAGAATAGAAATAAGCATATGACGCACCTTTATAAGGCTCCATAATTTCAGATCGTTTATGTTGGCAATCGATGAAAATTGAAGGACAACTACATTCTTTAAGCACATATTGGTCAGCTTACACTTTAAACCAGGAGCACTCCAATAAATCCATCTTAATTTGGGAAAACAATTCATTAGATTGCCAACAAAGGTTCCTCCCCCAAATGTAAGGAACCAAAGCTTGTCAGACCTCCCAATCTCCTCACTTTTGATAGATACTTCTTCATGATACAATCTTAGTTCCATTGTTTCAACGTTCTTCATCTGCAAGTGAGAGCAATAAACGAGTAATATTCAGCATTCTATAAAGAGGAAAAGTATTAAAACCAAGAAGAAAAAAGAGAATCCATCAGTTCTTTCACACATGCATGATGGCCGCCCACTAAGGAATAGAAGTCCAAGCATGTAAACGGAAAAAGAGACAGAATTCAAATTGTTCGCAGGATGTGAAGGTTCTGGGATGAATATTCTCTTCGTAGCATTATTATAGTCCAAAATGGGTGTTAAACTTCACCTTCACATGACTTGAGTTGTAACGTGGCCAACTTCACGCTTAAATGTCACCAATTTCTTTGACGTTTTTGTGATCAGGCTATACATAGTAATGTCTGTGAATCCATTATTCTTCTTGCAACAGCAAACTCCACTTCTTTTTATACAGATGTTTTTCTTTTTGCTTTGCGTTGTCTATGTTATAGTGAAGAAGCTCCTGGTAGAATCATGATATAACCTTGATAGTCAACATATGTTTCTTCTATCGCATTCCTCCATTGCTTTTGCTGCATTTAGTAGAACCTTCAGTTACCAAATCAAAGAATGGCGGTGAGAAGATTAGAGGCACCAACATCTAAATTCAAGTGGTGTAACTGCTAGTGAGGTCAACTCGGAGCCTAACCACTCTTGTAGTCTTCAATCACCAGTTCTTCTAGCAAAGACAAGGGAAAATGTAGGAATTGGTTTTACGATTGTGGTAAGTTGTGCTTGATCAGAGCACACCAAATCAAGCTAGGGACATGATAGCCGACTTCCTTGAAAGGAATCAATCATTGTGTTGATCAAGTCAATCAATGTGCCACAAGGTTGAGAAGAGCTAACTTCTAGCTGAAATCAAAGCTCAAAGGGCAAAATATAGATGTTAAAAGGAGCAGCTCATACGAGTGAAGAAAGAAAATATTATATATTAATTGTCAGCTGTACTATGCAGTTGTTGGGTCATTGTGCTGGTTATGTCTAATGCGAGATCTAGTGGCAAGTTTCTAAGCTTTCCATAATTTATTGAGGTGAGTGTGTACATTTGTGTCAGGTTGAAATACTGAAAGTCCTACTTCCCTCATCTTCAGCACACTTGTTCCTGCTTCATGCTTCAGAGTTGCTTTACTACTGAAAATTAGATATTCTAATGGAAAGTTATTGGTTGTTTGGCAATCTGATAGAAAGCTTTCATTGTTCTTACCATTCTTATTGGAGAACTTCGATTCATTCTCGTTTTAACGGCTTTGGCATCATGTATAGTCTAATATATCCCTGAATTGCCCGCTGGTCATTAGGTGTAACCGGCAGAGAATTTTTTCGAGGGGGAAATCAGAGATATTTTGTTCCACCACATAGATTTTTAATATATCCATTTCGAAGAAGTTTCATGATACATTAAACAATCATTTAGAGGATTTAATGATTCCTAAAAATGGATTCATACTTTGTAATTTTAATTAAAAACTCTTTATTTTTGTGGTATAATTGAAATAAAGATAATCGAGAATAAAGGGTAGGGGTTTGGATTGTGTATCGACATCCACACGGCCAATCTCCCGATAGAAGAAAAGGTTCTATTGAAACAATTATTTCGTTTTAGGGCAACCTCATAGCTTTAAAAATAAAAAAAAATAAAAAATAAAAAAAGCAGGGGAGGGGGCAGAAATGATAAGAAGGTATTGGAATATCAATTTGGAAGAGATGGTGGAAGCGAGAGTTCATTTTGGTCATGGTGCTAGGAAATGGAATCCTAGGATAGCACCTTATATTTCTGCCAAGCATAAAAGTATTCATATTACCAATCTTACTAAAATTGCTTCTTCTTCTTTTTATCAAAAGCCTATGATTTAGTTTTTGATGTAGCAAGTAGGGGAAAACAGTTTTTTAATTGTTGGTACCAAGAAAAAAGCAGTTAAATTTAGTTGCACAAGCTGCAATAAGGGCTCAGTGTCATTATGCTAAATTAAAAGCGGCTCAATGGTATGTTAACAAACTGGTCCACAATAAAAACGAGAGTAGGGACTTGAGAACGGAACAAAAGGCGGAGAGACTCATTCGTCTTCCAAAAAGAGCTGCTGCTATGTTGAAGAGACAGTCATTTCCCTTGTAAACATACTTGAGAAGATTAAATATATAACGGGATTACCTGATATTGTAATTATCATTGATCAACAAGAAGAATGTACAGCTCTTCGAGAATGTATCACTTTGGAAATTATTCTATCAGAGGTGCCCTAGAAGCGAGACAACGACGACACCCTCGAGCAGGAAACATTCCGCCGTAAACAATGATTGAAAATTTGACCCTGAATGGTCAGAGCAGGAGGAATAAAATGAAGTCTCATTGTTTTCTTTTCCTCAGCCCAGCGATTTACCAGAGGTTTAAATACTTGTGTACTTCTACACTAAAGACAATAAAATCTGTGATTATCAATAGAACTTCCATATCTCTACGTATTTGCAGACCTGCGGGAAATACTCATTCTTGTGCTAAATATATTAGTTTTTTTCAACTCTTAATGAAATCATCAAACCGGCGCATATGTACAGCTTGGGATTCCGCTTTGCTTTTGTTGGATCCCTTGGCTCGGATTTGCGGTCATCGGTTTCACGTGTCAATTTCGCGCATGTGTTAGACACAGGTCCTCATCCACATTAGAAAGCAATTCCCACAATGCAACGCCATTTGTTAGGTCCAATTCAATGTAATGAAGTCACATATGCAAGCCACCTTTAGGCTTTTTAGGAGGGTCCACAATATTCTTTTACCAGCATCGTTGATCGGAATGCTGAAGTCTCGAGTGATTGATTTAGTTATAAAGACATTCCTTCTTGAATATTAAGTCTTTTATAAGTTTGTGATATGTGATTGATTCAAATATAAAAGCATCCCTACCTGAATGTTAAGTGTCATGTCCCGAATCCCGGGCACGCGCACATCCCTCGGCGATCAACTAAAAATGCGCCATCCCAGGACGCGTTGCCGACCCATTTGTTTTATGCACATGTGGAAGCGAACTAATAAACCCCAGACAACAAAATAAACACAGGGTTAATAAAAGCAGGACAATCACTTATCACAAACCACGCTTTATAAACATATTAAATTAGCCCTACAAGTCTATATAAAATCTAACTCAAAAAGAAACTATTGGGCCACCTACGCTCCGGACCCTTCCGTCTTGAGCTTCTGGTTCTCCACGACACCATCAGGAATGTCGATGTCATCAGGTGAGCTACTTCCCCATCCTCAATTCCAACGGGAGATCTGTCAAAACCCTACAAAGGACCTTCCCGAGCCCCATTAGGATAGTCAATAATGAACCATGCCTTGAAGCGATGGGGTACCCAGTGACGGAGATACCCAGTGACGGAGACCCTCATCGACCCAAATAGTGGTCACAACTAACTCACGGGTCCAAGTGGTCTCGGGAATGGGGAAGTAGGAGGACTCGTAATCTATTTCCTTCGGTACCCCAAAACGAACGGGTCGCCTCTTCATACTAAGGACCTGAAAATATTAATCCACGACAAGGTGAGATAAAAATCTCAGCGAATCAAAACCCTAAACCCCAATTAGGACACAAATTCCCCTGGAGGTAGCCTAAACAGACATCACACAAGACTTATCTCGCCTCGGTACATCCCTACACATTAGTATATCACATATACCATTATCAATGCAGCAAGCGTTAGAACACATCATTTCAATCACAAATAATCACAATGGTCCCGATTATAAGGTAAAATCGTTATGACACGTCACATATCGTGCTATACAATCTTGCCCCATAATTAGGCTCAACTATCACAACCACTCAGGCATGTTCTAGTTATTACGACCCAACGGCCATGACCAACTTAACAGTTGACGGTCATCTGGCATAATCGGGTGTCGTCCGCTTTGTCAGGCACGATATCATCCCGCATAAACGCATCAAGATGGCATTCCATAAAGGAGCATCGACTCGGCCTCCATCACAACCGGCCTCCGTTGACGTGGGGCATTCGAACTTAATCAGGTATCGTCTCACATAAACACATCAGGACGTATTCACTATCCAGCGTAAACGCATTAGGGTATTTAGGTGATCACACACGCACATACTTATCCAAGAATACCGCGCTTTGTACTCAAAATACCTCGTGTTCAAATAATGGACTTTGCCACTTTTCTTCGTATTAAAAATCATCCCAGTAAAATAATCGCGCGTGGTCACATGTTTAAATTAAACCAGTAAGTATGGTACACTCTCATTTCAAAATCCCACGGTTTTATATACTATATAAAAATTTTGGCGTCAAAAACCGACACCGGTATTTTTCCAATTAAATACCATAAGATCCAATTTTGCAATAATAATCCATAATCACCACCAATCACTCAATTGCACAAATAAACAATCAATTTTACATATAAATTCAACCACGAGAATTAGTGTAAAATTATGAAAAAAATGGCTAATCCTTCACAAATTACACAAATTATGATTAATTAAATAAATTGCAATTAATTAAATAAATCTAATTTAATTAAACTAATCATGGTAAATTAAACTAACCACGATTAACTAACCTTGATTAACAAACCACGGTTAACTAAGCTAACCCAAGTTCAACTAACCTAACCTAGGGTAGTAACCTAACTAACTAACCATCTAACTAACCTAGTTACACTAACCAAACTAGCCTAACTAACTAGTTAACCTAACTAACTACTTAACACTAATCCTAATTAATACTAACTAACCTACTAAATGCAATTAACATCCTAATCCGAGATTAGGGCGTTAACTCACTGGATTAGGGCAACGACCGGTTCATGGCGACGGCAGTGCAACAGCGCTGAGGACCTAGGATTACGGCATCACCAACGGAAGCTCAATCAAGGCTAAAAACAGCCCACAAGGCTCACGGCCAAGGGCTGGAATCTAGTTCTACTTGGGGTTGAGGCGGGCTGGTTGGGCTCAACTGGTGGTGTTGGACGGCCAGGCGAGCGCGACTGGAGCGGTGAGGGTGCTATAGGTAGCTACTCGGCGGGCTAAATGCTTGTGCCTCAAAGTCTTCAGCCCACAAAGTCTTGCATCCCTCCAATGGCCATTTTCCTTCAATTTCTTCCTAAACAAACTCTTCTTGGTGGCCAAATATTCCAATAAGGCAGCCCATACAAATTTCCTCTTATTTTCTTTTTGCTGAAATTAGTTTTTTGCAAAAATTCCGAACTCGACGAAAATTCGCCGAAAGATGAGACCAGGTTCTAAAAATGAATTGTGACACGCTCGAACGTCCGATTCCTGAAACCGAATTCAATTTTGTGGTTAAAATTGACCGAACTCGATTTTAGTACAACCTAACCTATCGGGTAGCTTTTAGGAATTTTAACGCATTTGACCTGTGATAGATAATTTTCGATTCATGTTTGTACATCTTCAACTCATAGACAACTCTTAGCTATTGTAAAAATCGCAAAGTTTCAATTACATGTACCGAGTATAAAATTGATAGAAAATCGGGTCAGTGTTGTTCGACGCGAATTTCGCAATCACGCAGAATCATCCTCAATTCAATTACGTGATTATGTTGAATTGACCTACATCTAATCACAATTTGATTATAATGATATCGTATTAATCATTGCCGATTATTATGGTCGAGTAGTTGATAGTCAATTTCTGATCGAATTCTCGAGTCTGTCACATTTATATCCCTTAACGGCATCACCTAATAGGTTAGTTAACTCGTAAATAACCAACTCACAAAGCCACTCACAAAAAATGACCATAGGCGCGTCGACGAAATGCCCATTTCATATTATCGGGACATGGTCAAATTTCAGGATGTTACATTAAGTCTCCTAGAAGTCCAAAATATGTATAGAGCATTTCCTGAGTAAAATGAGATGCGGATTCAAAATCTCTAAAATTCGTTCGAATATAAATTTTTTCACACCCTGGATGATACAAATGACTGAATGCAACCAAAATCCGATATGACTATTTCAAGTTCACTTTCAAAGCATTGTAATTATAAATTAGATATACAAAAATCACTGGAAATTTGAGAGTAACCATTTTTCTCAAGACCAATTTCTCTCAACATAGACATGAATTACGTCCAATACAAAAAGCCACACCAACTGCCAATGCATTGACCAAAAGCAAATCGTAGTGAAAGGACTAGCTGTAATCGGACACGAGCAGCGGTGTCCTGACCAGACATGATGTCGTGCCTCATCTGCTTCACCATCGCCTATCTCTTTTTCCTCAGCAGCTTTATACTTGCCACTGTCATCTTTAATGCTGTTTTGCTGTTTATTCCCAAAACAAGTAACAAAAAACTCTCCATGAATATAACCACAAAAACCCCTCACCTCTTATTTGCTATTACTTGAACATAGAAAAGAAAAAGCCCCCGAGTAAACCAATTTAATGTGTGGACTTCATGTTGCAAACGTTGCGAATGGTGGCCAAGCGTTTGCTCTCTTCCTTGATCCGAACCTGGTGGGAGAGGATGCAGTCACAGACCACCTTCTTCCTATCAATCTCCTCCTCCTTGACCCTGAAAGTGGACAGAGCAGACCTCGACATCTCCTATTCCTCCCTTGAGAGCGACAAGTTGCTGCTGAAGCTCAAGCTCCAAGACGAGTTCTGCAAGACCAGCTGCTGCCTGCTACAGCTACTGCTGTCGTCGCCGCCGCCGCTGCCGGCGCCGCCGCGGCAGCTGCAGCGGGAGCTGCAGCCGCTGCTCCCGCTGCAGCTGCAGCAGCTGCAGCCGCTGCCGGAGCAGCTGCCCCCGCTGCAGCTGCAGCAACTGCAGCCGCTGCCGGAGCAGCTGCCGCAGCTGCTGTGGCGGCGGCTGCTCCGGCTGTGGCAGCTGCTCCGCAGCGGCTGCCGCCACAGCTGCTCCCACTGCTGCCGCCGCTGCCAAAATAGATAGCACATTGGATCGTCCCAAATACAATATTAAAGAAACCATATATTTATTGGATATTCTGGAGATTCTAAGTGAATAAATAGCACTTTAAGTAAAGATGACACCTTTATTTTGACTCCCCAGTCCAAAAGATGGATTCATAGTAATTTGAAAATGACTTTTCAGAAAATTTTGGAGGGGTAACGTGCATGATAATCAAGCCAAATTCCCAATTTTTTTAAGCATTTTTCCCAAGCAGGGAACTGCAAAATTGAGCATTAAGCATAGTTGTTGATTAACCCAAACAAAATCACGTGAACAATCCGTGTCCTTTTTCTGTTTTGTTTTGGATAATCCTATCTCTTATTTTGCTGAGACTAGTAAGATCGCAACAACTTCCTGGGTTTGTGCATAAACTCATTGACATCACTCCCAAACTTCAGACCTATTATATCCACAAGAGAAAACACCTCAAATGAGTTAACATACCACGATCGGACGAAAGCAAAATACAAGAAAGGGGATTAAGCTTGATGTAGTGCTTTGTAAAACCTTTGTTCAAGCGGACGGGCTAGGATGAAGAGGACCTGACGTCGCCGTCAGCCTCATAGAACTCTTGCGTGAGGACTCGACGTCATCGCACTCGAACAAAGAGGAAATTTGGGGACTTGACAAAGGACACTCAAATGAAGAATAGGAGGATGGATGAACAAGAAGCAGACTTCACGAAAAAGAAGTACACCATGGAGGCATGGACGAGAAAGACCAACGAAGAGGTGAGGAGAACTTGAGAAGAACACTCCACAAATTGGGAGAAGTGAAGAAAACAAGAGAAGAAAACTCAGTTAGGAGAGGTAAAAAAAGGGAGAAGAAAACTCAGTTAGGGCTTGGAAATTTGGGGCAAACCTTAAACAGAGACATTTTTGCTCACAAACCTTTTCTTTTAAGCTCTACACCATGTAGAGAGTGAAATGAAAAAAAAAAGCGCCATCAGCATTTTCTGTTAGGCAAATTAAACAGAGTTAACAAAAGGAATTGGTTGCACCAACTTGACAAATTTCAGCACTTGATTGCACTTTCTCAACCAGTTCTTGAACTTATGGTGCACCTACCCCTTTAATATTCTAATGGTGCTCTTACCCCTTTAACGTTTTACCTTCACTGTAAATATCGCAACTTGTGGAAATCATCTTCATAATGACTAGTACTAAGTAAGAAATGGGCAAAAAAGTGGAATATATTATGTAGAAAATATACCAAGTAAAACCATTCGTTTCATATAAAACCAGAAAACCTTTTAAAAAATAGGCTATAACCTATTCTTTTTATATATCTCCTACGATATGGAGTTTTTCCAACCATTTGTGATAAAAACTGAAACTTCTCTCTCATCTTCAAGCAACTGAAACCCTGGGGACCTCTGATAAACCAAGTATTTAAACCTCAGTACGGTCCCACTGATAAACCAAGCATATTCCACCATCTTCGCTGCCAGGAGGAATACTAATAACACAAGTATTTAAACTTCAGTACAGTCTACACCGAATGCAACCAAACCGAGTGTTCAAACTTCAGAAATATAGCTAGTCTATCGATGCGAATTTACCTCAAATGGAGACAGGAGTTCCTTCATCTCTCCCGGTATGCGCATTTGCAGTTGTGCACTGCTCTCTGCAAGTGAAACCATCAATTGGTCCCCAACCAATGGGTCTGCTAATGCAGCTGGTACAATCTCTTCCTCCTGCAAAAACTGGAGACATTAACAAACCCAGGGCATTGTATATCACCATTTTTGTGGCCTCACTAGAGAAGGACACCTAATTACCACATGTTGGCCCTACTCCAATTCGATTTGACAAACTGACCAGACCAATTTTAAGACTGAAAAACAAATGCATTTTATGCAGGTTCTTGTTTTATTGCCCGAAAGGCTCAAAGCAAGAAATCTGGCAACATGAAAGTAAAAAAACGAATACCATCATCCCTAAGACGCCATCTAATGCTGATGATTGTAATGCTGAAAACATGCTTTTCTTACCCATAACACGAATGGTGCTGTACTAGTGAAAGCTTCGGCACATCAGACCAGATTATTGTCCTTGAAAATCGGCACTCCAAAAATAGATAGCACTTTGAATCGTCAAATTATGTAGGCCAGTTCAAGCTCTAAATTGAAAATATCCCAAATACAATATTAAAGAAATCATACATTCTTTGGATATTCTGGAGATTCTAAGTGAACAAATAGCACTTCAAGTAAAGATGACACCTTTATTTTGACTCCACAGGCCAAAAGATGGATTCATAATAATTTGAAATTGAGTTTTCAGGAAATTTCCATGGGCGTTATGCATGATATTCAAGCCAAATCCCCAATCCTTTTAGCATGTTTCTGAAGCAGAGAACCGCGAAATTGAGCATTAAATATAGTTGCTCCCACCTTAATCAACCGAAACAAAAGCATGCGAACAACCTGTGTCCTTTTTCTGTTTTGTTTTGGACGATCCTATCTCTTATTTTGCTAAGATTAGTAAGATCGCAACAACATCCTGCGTTTGGGCATATACCCATGGACATCATTCCCAAACTTCAGACCTATTCAATCCACACGAGAAAACAACTCAAATGAGTTCCCATACCTCCTTCGGAATGAAAGCAGAGTACAAGAAAGGAGATTAAGCTCGATGTAGTGACTTATAACACCCTCATTCACGCCGCCCGGCTTTGGACGAAGAGGACCCGACGTCGCCGTCGGCCACATTGAGCTCTTGCGCAAGGACTCGACGCCGTCGCGCTCGAACGAAGATGAAATTTGGGGATTCGGCGAAGAAGAAAGAGGACACTCAGATGAAGAAGAGGAGGATCGATGGATGAGAAGCGGACTCCATGAACAAGAAGTACACTATGGACGAGAAAGACTGATGAAGAAGTGACGAGAACTCGAGAAGAATTCTCAATCAGGGCTTGGAAATTTGGGGCAAACCTTAAAAGGGCACAAGTTTTTGCACACACATTGTGTTTGAAGGCTCGAAGCTCTATGCCACGTAGGAGTGTGAAAAGAATAAACAACATTTTTCATTTGACTAATTGAAGGAAGTTAATAAAAAGACTTGATTATACTAAATTAACAAGTTTTATGATTCAATTATAATTTTTGTAAGTTCTAGGACTTCTAATGTATTTATTTCTTTAATGTTCTATTTACACTGTAAATATTGCAAATCATTAAAGTCATTGTCATAATGATTGGTATTAAGGAAGAAATGGAGAAAAAAAAAGTGCAGCATATTACGTAGAAAAGATGCTAAGTAAAACCAATTGTTTCTTATAAAATGAGAGAAAATTTTAAATAATAGGCTATAAGCTATATATATCCTATAAAATGAAGTTTTTTCAAATATTTATGATAAGATCTGAACCTCTTACTGCAATTATGTAACTTTCTCATATACAGAAAAAAGGAAAAGCCGAAAAAACGCAGAGAGAAAAAACATCACATGCGTCTACTGGTTTTTATAGTAAGTGAGACAGAGACTTATTGTATGATTGTTTCTTTTTTTATTTTCCACAATTATTATAAATCTCCTTATAGTTGAATTTAAGTTTGTGGATGGTTTTGCTAACTCACCTTATATTGCTTCAAATTTTGGAGGGAGCCTTTGTATCCTTGCCTAAGCCCAACTAATTGCGGGCAAGGGTCAATACTTAAGTAGCAATCATTTGGCAATTCAGTGGTCGATACATCAATTAGACTTTCCAACAATGGGCAGTCACGAAGGTATAAGAACTTCAAAAACTCCAACTTGTCGAGGCCCTCAACAATTCGTAGCTCAGGGCTGGACCCTATGCACAAGTACTCGAGGTTCTTTAATTCTGACAAACCGCCGAGACTTTGCAAATGATTACCAGAAAGTGTCAAGTCTTGCAACGATTCTGACGTACCAACAACTTGAATACCGAGTATCTTATCGCAAAACTGTATGCAGAGTCTCCACAACTTATTGAAGACTCTCGATGCAAGGACTAGTGAAGATTCATGGGAAGATTCCCAATGTCTGTCAACATACACAAACCTTCTAAAGGACTCCCAATCACAAATATCCAATGTGTGCAACGATTCCAGCACCCCAGCGATGTGGATCTCATCTAATTTTGGGCATTCGTCCACGGTGACCTTTTCTAGCTTCGTCATGCTAGATAGCATGAATCTCTCGAGGGGTCCACAGTCATAAATTTGAAGCTCCATTAAATTTGGAAGCTGAAGCCCATCGAGTATTATCTCTTGCATTTGAGAGCGAATGAGCCTTAAATTTGACAAATTCTCTAAGTGGGAGGAGAGAAACGTGATTGAATTGAAATTATCAAGGGTTAGCTCTAATAGAGAAGAGGGAAGTTGCTTGAGGGGTTGCAAGTTCAATCCACACAAATGGAGTTTGTCAAGCCGAGTAAGGGAAACCAACTCAATGGGAACAGGGACATGGAGAAGACACAAGCTTAATTCTTTTAGTTTGGATAACCTTCTGATCCACTCTAAATCACTAGTATAAGTTCCATCTCGTCCGTCAATTTTGGAGCCGTCACTTAGTTTCAACCTAACCAAATTAGTCAAGTTTGAGAGGTCTGGCAAATCTCGGATTTCATCAAACCCTATTAACTCCAGTATTTGAAGCCGCAGAAGCAACCCAATTTCAGAAGGGAGTTGACTTTTCAAATTTCCTTCAACCTGAAGCGCTTTCAGATTCTCAAACTTTCCGATGGCACCCGGTAACTCCACTGGATGTGCAGTTGAAAGCTGCAACTCCCGCAATGATTTCCACTTAAACATGAAATCCGGTAATTCCTTCATTGCATGACAGTATTGTAAAGAGAAGTGCTCTAGCTTCCATAGGCCCCTCATTTTTTCAGGCAAACCTTCAAGGCAAGGGCAAAGATCAAACTTTAAATCTTTCAGATACTTTAACTTCCCAATAGAGCCATCAATCTTCGTTAAGCCGTCACAATTCAAAAAAGTCAGCCTCTCTAAAATTGAGCATTCAGATAGGTCCGGTGTTCTGGTTATGCCATGACAATTAGCAAGACTAAGAACTTTCAATTTTCTTGCCCCCTGTAAAATGTGAATGCATTATCCAATGGAAGAGCAGTTCAAATGTTGCTTTCAAGGACAAAGAAAGGAAATAAGCATATGACGCACCTTTATTAACTGCAATAATTTCTGATCGTCTATACTGGGAATGCTTGAAAATTCAAGGACAACCACATTCTTTAAGCACATATTGGTCAGCTCACACTGTGATGACAAAGAACCACTCAAATAAATCCATTTTAGTTTGGGAAAACAATCCATTAGATCGCCAACAAAGGTTCCTCTATCTAATCTAAGGAACCTTAGTTCTTTAAACCTTCCAATCTCTTCACTTCTGATAGATATGCTTGTGCGAGTTACTTCAATCGCCTGAACTTTCTTCATCTGCAAACGAGAACAAGAAAGGAGTAGCATTCAGCATTCCATTTTATTGAGGAAAAGTATTAAAATCAAGAAGCAAAAAGAGAATCTATTAGTTCTCTCGTTAAGTATCCCACCTCCTTTGTCGCCATTGTAGTGAGGACTTCATCGTCAATCCATAACCTACTAGGCCCTTCAGGATTCGTTCGATATTCTTGACGAACAATTTCTCTTCCAAGATCTCTAAGTTGATCGTGCATCAAAAACTTATTGTCATTTCCAATCTTTATCAAGGACTTGTTTTTGAGGACCTCAATTCCACGGATTGGGGAAAAACCACAATCTGTCCACATATAAATTGGGTTTGTCATTATCTCACCAATGAAAAAGCATGCAATATCCAGAAAAATTTGTTGTTGGCCAGAAGTCAATGCATTATAGCTAATCCTCAACTTTTCGAAAACACCCTTTGGAGGTGCTTTGCGTAAATCGTCCAATGTTTCTTTCCATAGGTCTTGTGTTCCATGGTTCAGAAGTGAACCAATTACTGCAACAGTCAAAGGAAGGCTTCCAGTAGCAGATACAATTTCCTTTGAAATATCATCGTGATCATCTGGAGGAGAGTCCTTGTTAAATGCATGTCTGCTGAAGAGCTGAAGCGCATGATCACTACTCATCACCCTCATTTCATAAGGTAATATACTGTACTTCAGTCGAGAGCCTTGCAAAACATCCTTGTTTCTAGTAGTAATCAGTACTCTAGACCCTGAACACAAAGCACCTGTTCCAACTAATTTCTCCACTTGTTCCCTTTCATCAACATCATCCAATACAATGAAGACCTTCTTATTGCAAAGTGTTTCTTCGATCCTCTTCTTTCCATAGTCAATTGCATTGATGCGTTCTATTCCTGCGGCACTTCCTATTTCAGATAATAACTTCTTTTGCAATTCAACCAAGCCATCAATATCAATTCTTACCAAGCCATCAATATCAATTCTTGATGACTTTTCTCGAACATCTTCAAGAAAGTAACAACTCTTTCCAAAGTGGGTAGAAAGTTGATTAAACACGACCTTGGCGAGAGTAGTTTTACCAATACCCCCCATGCCATGAATTTGAATGAGCCGCCCACCTCTAGAGTCTATGTCTAACATATTTGTTACTACCGCCACTCGATCATCGATTCCAATTAAAGGTTCAGTCACTAACTTTTGCTTTATCTTTAACTTCTTCACAACCTCCTCAACGACCAACTTGATTAGTTTGCCTTGGCTGTCATAAAAGAAAACCATTTCAATAGGGAAAATTGCGAGGAAAACCAAAAAAAAAAAAAAAAAAAAAAAAAAAAAATTCTAGCAATTAAATTTCGTTCATGATACAACTCCATCATACTTTGACATAAGCTCATTTTTTTTGTTCATTTCCTAGGAGTTGATGTTATTCAACTACATCTGCCTAACTGTGCAATAGTTCAATAACTAATGGGACATCAACAATCAAGACGTGTCTTTTCAAATTTCATATTGAATGTAAGGTTTTCTTAGTTATCGCTTTTGATAACTTAACATTTGTCATTTGATTTGTTGTGCAAACCTTACTTGTACTTGATCTTGTAAAGTTCCAAAAAAACACCAAGCATGCACAACACAAACACTTGACGAGTTCTATGTAACCATCAAAAATATGAATTGACATTGCTTTCAAATGCGCTTTTCCGCATATTGCTAAGTGCCACGTGCTGCATTGTGTCATGACACCCGAAAATTGACTTGATCCCAACATGTGATTAGCAATCTTTGAATTATGTTAATCTTGTTCGTGCAAGATAAATGTACAACTATTTATGCATTGCGAATTAGCATTTTATCAGTTATATTCATGGGATAACCTTAGAAGTGGTACATTATATGTTCAGGAGGAGAAATGTTTGATGCATTAATTGAAAGGTCAAATTATTAGACAGGAATGTGCATGGTACTCAATTATTCCACTTTTCGCCCATTATATAAAATGCTTCTTTTTCCAGCGTTTTCAATTTTTTTTTTTTTTTACACACATACCATTTAGTATTACTAGTGTAAGTTCCACCTCAATCGTGGTGATACATCAATGTCATTAAGTTTTGAGTAGTAGTTCTAGAAGCATTAGAATTTTACTAAGAGTTGCTTAGGTGAACAATGGAACAAAATTTATATAGACCATCAACGAAAAAGAAAAATTGAACTTTGTTTTCTATTTTTAGTTCTTAATTAAAATTAGACATATGATAGCGCTTCTAGTGAAATCAAGAACACTAACAATTTTAATAGCTCTAGCATGATTTTTATGCTTTTGAATTTTCTACTCCTGCCCGCATCTAATATGTTCCTTTGTTCTATGAATTATTTACTTAGTCTTTGCAACCAGGAAAAAGAAATTAGGGAAAATAAGGATCTTAGAATGCAGCTGGCTCACCCGTTGTATTTCTTGGTTTCCCAACCCTTTATTGCATCAACCTTCTTCAAAGCCTCTCTCCAGCAATCTACTTGTTCAGTGCTCAACTTCTTCTCGCACTCCAAGTTGAGTATGGCATCGCGATACAATGGAGTTTTCAGCTTAACATCGTCGGGTTCCACATTAAAGAAAATAGGTAGGATCTCCTTATGCCTGTTGGACTTGGAGGCGTTCTCCACAATCTGTGCGAGCTCACGGAGACACCATTGGCTCGAAGCATAAGTTTGAGAGAAGATGGGGATGTAGATCCTAGAGTTGTCGATCGCTCTCGGGAGCACTCCATCAATTCTTTCACCAATAGGGAGCTCTTCATCGTCTCGAAAGACACAGATGCCAGCATCGGTCAAGCCATGGTAGAGGCAGTCAGTAAATCCATGGCGAGTGTCGGGTCCTCTAAAGCTTAGGAACACTTGATACTCACTTCCTGACCATGTTCCTGCCTCTGAGCTCCCCATTTTAAACTTTAGCTTTATCAGCTCTCTCCCTCCCTCCCTCGTGGGTGAACAAGATAGGCCTTTGCCCTTGGCTGATTGAAGGTCTCAACCGCAAACATATCGCGTAAATATATCATGAGTGAGATTACCAATGATTAGAGAAAAGCATCAAATCGCAGACTATAATATAAATTCAGTCACAGAATAACAAAAAAGAAGCAAGTATGTAAATGACCGCATTATATTCAATCTCCCAATGATCCATATCATTTGTAAGTCAAATTTTTGGAAAGGTTGAGATTAGCCTGCAATCTTCTCATAAATCCACTTGTCTATTCTTGTTACGAAGCTGATCAGGGAGACTTTGGTCCAATTATACAGGAAGGAACGCAACAAAAATACAAATTGGTATATCGGTCCCGACGACCAGATCCGTCCTCGATCGTGGACACCGCACTCATTCTGAGCAAGCTTTTCATGAAACCGAACTCTTCAAGGCAAATCCAGAACAAGTCAGAAGAGAATCGTACCGTGTTCGTGGTCACCGCTGCCGGGAATGGGCTTCGTGAAGATGAATATCGATGGCTCCTGGTCCTGGCTAGCCGATTCGTCGGAGGGACTCGTTGCCGGAGTCGCTCGGGACGACCGGGGGACGTTGATCGCTGGGTTTGAGCAGAAGATCGTGGCCTCCTCCTCTGCTCTGCACACGGAAACCCTAGCCCTCAAACAAGTGTTTGTCGGTGGCTGTGCGAGGAAAGGAAGCTCGAAGACTTTTAAAGTCTTCCAAGCGATCTGAGAGTGCCTTCCAGCTGTATGTACGGTGCACGGGCCCTCCGGTGTTTCATTTTAGACAATTGAATCTTCTCAAATTGTTTTTCGTCGAGAACAAAAAGTACTTGTGGCAAAATAGTAGTTGCTGAGGAAAAAAAGAATGCCAGGACACGGAATTGATCTTACAATGGCCCATTTGGTTCGGTTTTTGGATAATGTATTTAGTGAATTGTAATTTTAAAGTATATTAAAAAACGACTTTAAAATAAAAAATACCATGGTAAAATTTATATTTGTAAAAGACTTTTATTAAATTAAAAAAAAAAAAAACTTTTTGTTTTGAAGTCGAAAAACAAACGCTAAACCAAATGGGCTAACTACTATTCTTATAAAGCACCTAACCAAATCCACCCACGTTAGGAGAGATAATTATCAAATTTTGCTAATATAACTTTAAACCTTTATGCAAAATTCGATATAATCTTTCCAAATAATCACACAAAAAATGCTAACGTCATATTTAATTGTTACAAATCTTCCTATAGCTTTCCTCGAAATGACATCTTATGTGGACCATAGCATCAAAAATTAATTGGAAGAATTACATCTATATGTCGCACACAAGTTTAAGACTACATTGATAAAAATTAAAAATTTAGACTTGAATTGACATCCCTACGATAGATTTTATACTAAGTTGGTAATTTTCCCCCACGTTAAGATCACTTTTTAACACTAGAAGGCAATATATTACAGGAGACGTGTAGAATATTTGTGGAGGTAATTAAAGTGAGACCATAGGCATCATATACTCTTCCATGGTTCCACATATTTTATAAGGATGAGCCCCCAATGCCTTTTCCTCAACAGTGGCGTCCCCGGACAAAGGAACACCAAAATGAACTTGTTACATGTGAAGATCAATGTTATTCATGTGAACCATACTCGCATCCTTGCTTACCTTTAATCTATGGGTGACACAATAAAATTCACCTATTATGTGTGAACTTGCTACAGAAAACTACTAACATCACGTCTAGTCATCGCCGATCATCCTACGTAGTACATGACGAGGACGGCTTTACTTGAAATAATACCTTATGTGGACCACAACATCAGCAATTGACCAAAATGATTACATTGAAATTTCACATAAAGGTTTATGTTAACACTTGAATATTTGTCGACGTTTTAAATATCTATTCATTTTATAAAAATATAAAAAAATATTAAAAGGAGGAGATAAAAAAAATTGTCATAAAATTCGGAGCCCACATTTCTTAGCAAATTTCGGACCTGCCGAGCCCGGGTAGCCAGCCCATTTCTCTTATTTCGTTCATTTCTTTTGGCCCATGCGTCAAACTCACTTTCCTTGGCCCATTTTTCTTTCTTTATTCACATAGGCCCATCAGAACTAAAAAGAAACAAAAAGCCCAGCCCAGCCCAGCCTTTCCTCTACCCTTGCTTCGGTAAGGACCAGCATTCTTGGGGAAAAGAAAAGGTGAGACGTGACCGTGACACAGCAGAAAGACGGAAGCGTTCGGCCATTATAGGGGGCTCGCTGGTTTTTGAGGGAGGAGAGAGCAAGGAAGGCTCTGCCAAATAGTGACAACCAGAGGGAAGGAGGGACAGCCAGGGAGAGTTCACTAGAGACGTGTAGCTCGCTCGACGGAGGAGAGCTCGCTGGAAGCAGCCAAGGAGAAAGGAGATATCTGAGAGAACGGGAGAGTGCATCCCGTTTCAGAGCGACGGAAAACCACATCGCCGGAGCTCCCCGTCGATTTTCAGAGCTCCGGTCGAAGGCTAATCCGCGAGTTGTTCTTCACAGATTCGGCGTCGAAGATCAGACGAATACTGAGATTTCTTCTGCAAGCGGAGGAAAAGCTCTAACCAGACGCTCTTCATCGTCGTCAATCGAGACCTCGATCCGCCAAACAAACCAGGTGCAATCTCGCTCCAAACGCTCTACTCTGTCTCTGTTTTGGCCGAGAAAGACTTGCTCGGTTCGATGGATTTTCTTGAAGAAATCTTGATAAAACGAATATTTTTTTATTGCTAAAAATGGTGTTTTAAGTCTGTTCGTAATGCGGGAGGCTGAGGATCTCGTCAAAATCAAATCAGAAAACCATTGAAAGATCTGCATATTGCATGTTTGATAAAATGCCTAACAGAGGGCCCAAAGTTCAATCACGTTTAAACTCAAGATCGATTCGTACTTGCTGCGTTATTTGTTGAATCATGTCTAATACTAGCATTTTCTATGTGTTTCTATGCGATTTGATGAAAAATCTTTGCTCGAGTCCAACGTGCATGCATATCTCCAATGCCGGAAAGATTTCCATCGGAGAATTCCATCGCACCAGCGAAGTCAGCGTATCAAGGGCATACTAGTTAGCCCATCTCACTCCATTCATGTAAGTTTGCTTGTTAATTTTCTGAGGTTGCTGCGGTTAAAAAAGTGGATTCGGTAGGATGGTTTTTGTTCAGTTTTCCGATAGATGGAGGGGGCGGCCGGAGGTGGTCAAAGTGGGTCGGAATAGACGATCGGCGGTCGGAGATAGGTCGGCGGTGATCTAAGCTCTCGTGATAAACTCGTCGGTGATGGTATTTGTTACGTTAAAAAGGAATAAAAATAAATGACCGCGAAAGATGGTGTTCGGGTAGAGGATGTCGAGAGGAGAAGGAAGAAGTGCAGGCAGAACAAGACAAAAACAGGAAAAGACAAAAAATAAAAAGAATTTAAAAAATTCAAATAATATAAAAAAAATCGGTTGTAATCCGACGCTGGTCGCATGCGGGTATACGGTTCGGGTCAGAAAATCGGATCGTATAAACGGTCCGAACCCGTTCGCTGAATAAAATAAAATAAACAAATTCATTAAAAATGCTAAAAAATTTCATAAAAGATATAAAAATCCTACAAATCAATAAAAAATTAGGAAATTCGAAGATATAAAAGAATTCCGAAAATTTATAATAATTATTGTTATAAAAAATCTAAAAATCAGAAAATTCGTAAATAACAATAAAAATAAAAAAATTCCAAAAAAATTCCAAAAATATTTAAAGATTAAAAAAATTTAAAAATTTGAATATATATAAATTTTTAATCTCGAAGATAAATAAAAATGAAAAATGTTTAAATTTTATTAATTAAAAATATTAGAAATTCAGAAAAAATCATTAAAAATTCAGAAAATTCTAGAAAATCAGAAAAGAATTCAGAAAAAATTGGAAAATTCTTAAAAAATTAAATTCCAAAATTGGACAAGCCTTTAGGGCTTTACAATAGGGTCCCTTATTTTGAAGTTCCCAACAAATTTAAAATTTTAAATGTACTTATTGTTATGAAATACATGAATGGATATAATACATGAATGAATATTCATTATATTCATCTTATCCAATGTACTTATTATGGTACATTTGTATCAAATGTTCTAAGTACATCTCCCTATACAATGAACGTTCGCCTCCTTATCCCGTATGCATGATCATTCGATCATTAATATTAATGATAAATACATTCTTTTAACCTAAATAGGAGTTTAGTTTTTTGATGTCTAATAGATAATCACATTAAAAACACGACGGTGAGATATTAAATAAAGCCTCTTATCTTGCTACTATCTCTAGTGTTCACTTGCTTTCTTCTCAATTCTCTTCTCTATTATATATTCGCCACGCGATATTTTACAACACGTTATCGCACGAGGATCTACCGATTGAGTAAGTAACTTTTGCAAGCACGAAGATCTACCGACTGAGTAAGTAATTTTTGCAAGGTGGGTATTCTTATTATTGATCAACTTATACTTCATCTTCTTCTATCAATTCTTCATTTTCATTTTTCTTGGCCCGAAGCCAAAATTTTAAATCTAAAAGTATCCTTCTGCTCCTGAAATAGCGGTGGATATTTGGAAATCCTTTTAATTAATTTAAGGATTTATTTTTGCAAGGATTATGGCAAATATTGAAAAACCCAAATTCCACATCCTGGAAGTGAGTGGAAAGAATTATCTATCCTAGCGCCTTGACATGGAAATGCACCTCCAAGGGCAAGGTCTCGCTAATACAATTACAGAGGATGGAACCTCAAATGAAAAGGATAAAGCAAATGCGCTAATTTTTATTCGTCGTCATTTGCATGAGAGCTTGCAGACTCAATATTTATCCGTTCGAGACCCGCATATCTTGTGGAGGAGGTTGAAGGATAGGTATGATCATAAAAAAACCGTTATCCTCCCTCAAGCACAATATGATTGGCAAAATCTCAGACCAAGATTTTAAATCAATGTCGACTATAATTCTGCTTTATTTGATATCGTTTCTCGACTTGAGTTATGCGGTATCAAACTCACGATGCGAATTGCTTGAGAAAACTTTCTCCACCTTTCATGCTTTGAATATTGTATTGCAACAGCAATAATTTCCAAGGCAACGCAGTTTGCCACATATTCTGAATTAATTTCTGTGCTTCTTACGCCGAGCAAACTAATGAATTGTTGTTCAAAAATCATGATCTTAGACTGCTCCGCTCAAAAGCATTGCCTGAAGCACATGCTAACTTTGAGAAAAATACTAGCCATTATAAGGGCTATAAGCGCAGGCAAGAATATAATCCTAGAAGGGATGGCAAGAAATTTAACCGCCTTGGGAAATCAAACTTTGGCCTGAATCATGGCAAAGAAAAGAAGCAAAAGAAGGTGATTAATGAAAGTATTTGTCTTCGCTGTGACATGACTGGGCACTGGTCACGTACTTGTCGTACGCCAAAACATTTTGTTGACCTATACCGGGCATCTTTAAAGCATAAGGGCAAACGTGGTGAATCTCATGCCATTGAAATCAATCCTACTGCCATAATCACTGTTGAGGCCAATAATATCTCCGTTGGTGGGACTCCTCTTGCTCCTGAAGTAGCAAATGCATTATTGGATGTCTCGATTTCTTTGAGGACCTCCTTCGATTATTTTGATGAATCAGATTGGTGGATGATAATTTGAACTTTGAATTTTATGTTATTTCGCTTTAGATATATTACTTATTATTATTCTTTCATATGATTATGAAATACTTATGAACCTTATATAATATTTATCTTTGAAATTTTATTCGACTATATAACTAATATGCAACTTTTATGATACTTGACACTGAAGTTGTCAATATAAATGCAAATGGAAAATACCGAGAAAAAGAAGATGTTTGTTTGCTTGATAGTGCAACAACACATACTATATTTTGTAGTAGACACTTTTTTCGAGTATGACATTGCGTAAGTACAAATCCATATAATATCAGGTCCTGTTTCGATTATTGATGGTTTTGGGAATGCTACAATTATTTTGCCAAATGGTACAATCCTTGCATATTGAGAATGCGTTTCTAAGCATTCGATCAAAAAGGAATCGGTTTCAAAGATGTACGCCGTAATGGGTACCATATTGAGACTATTTATGAGCAAGATAAGGAATACATTGGCATTTCCTCTTATAAGATGGGCCTGAAGACCATCCATGAGAAGCTAGAAGCTTCTTCTATGGGTTTGTATTGTGTCATGATTAAAGCTGTTAAAACCTACGCTACTACATCCTGGAGATTGGTAAGCCACGATCGATTTGACCGTGGCATGATTGCCTTGGTCATCCTGGCGCTTCAATGATGCGTAGGATAATTCAAAATACAAAAGGGCATCCTTTAAAGGATATAAAGGTATTGTTGTCCAAAGATTATAATTGTGAGGCTTGCTCACAAGGAAAGCTCATCATTAAACCTTCTATAACAAAGGTTAATTTTGAATCTCCTTTATTCTTGCAAAGAATTCAGGGTGATATTTGTGGACCAATACAACCACCAAGTGGACCATTTAGATATTTTATGGCATTAGTGGACGCATCCTGTAGATGGTCCCATGTTTGCCTATTATCTATGTGCAATGTCACATTTGCACGTTTACTTGTGCACTTGAAGTGTGGTATACGATAGGATCAAAAGATATTATCTCTCAAAAACGAAAAGGAAATAATCAAGAATCCGCTCCAGAAGAGCCTAGCATTGTGCTTACTCCCAAAGAACTTATTGCCCCTGAAGAGGCGCAAACCCATGAAAGGAGCACTAGTCTCGGGAATACTGAGAATTCCATTACATATTTTAATGAAATTTGGGATCGAAATGAAATCATCATTGATGATGCTTTTGCATTCTCAGTTGCTCATCAAATTATGGATGATGATTGTGAACCACAATCTATTATTGAATGTCGTCAAAGGCAAGATTGGCATAAGTGGGAGGAAGCAATTAAGGCTGAATTAGCTTCCCTAGCTAAACGAGAGGTTTTTGGACCCGTAACTCGTATCCTCGATAGTGTAAAGCCCGTTGGATATAAATGGGTATTTGTCCGGAAATAAAATGAGAAAAATGAGGTTGTTAGGTATAAAGCCCGACTTCGTTGCCCAAGGATTCTCTCGAGACCTGGATTGATTATAATGAGACATATTCACTGTGATGGATATGATTACATTTCGTTTTCTCATTAGCCTAGCAATCTTTGAAAGATTGGAAATGCGTCTTATGGACGTTGACGGCATATCTATATGGCTCATTAGACTCGATATTTATATGAAAATTCCAGAGGGATTCAAAATGCCTGAAGCATGCACTCCCTCGCAATTTATTCTCAATAAAATTGCAAAGATCCTTGGTATCGGGTTAAAGCAATCCGGTTGCATGTGGTATCAACGCCTAAGTGAGTACCTAATTAAAGAAAGGTACAAAAATGATCCTATCTGCCCATGCGTGTTTATTAAGAAATCAGAAACTGGATTTGCTATTATAGCGAGTTTATGTCGACGATATAAATTTAATTGGAACTCCGGAAGAGTTAGCTGAAAACTCAGCTGAATATTTGAAAAGGGAGTTTGAAGTTAAAGATTTGGGTAAAACCAAACTTTGTCTTGGTCTAGAGCTTGAGCATAAAGCAAATGGAATAATCGTCCATCAATCAGCATATGTTGAAAGATTGCTTAAACGTTTCAACATGGACAAAGCTCACCCATTGAGCACCCCTATGGTTGTAAGGTCTCTGGATCTCCAAAATGACCCATTTCGTCTTAGAGAATCTGATGAAGAGATACTTGGTCCTGAAGTACCATATCTCAATGCAATTTGGGCTTTGATGTACTTGGCACAATGTACGAGACCAGATATCGCTTTTGCAGTAAATTTATTGGCACGTTTTAGTTCTAAGCCAACTCGGAGACATTGGAATGGAATTAAACATATTTTCCGTTATCTCCGAGGAACCATAGATTTGGGATTATATTATTCCAAGGATTCCACTAACTCTGGTTTAGTTGGATATGCTGATGCTGGATATAGATCCGATCCACATAAGACTCGCTCTCAAACCGGGTATTTATTTTGTTATAACGGCACCGCTATTTCTTGGCGTTCTACGAAGCAATCGCTAGTAGCTACATCTTCTAACCACTCTGAGATTATTGCTTTATATGAAGCTGGAAGAGAGTATGTCTGGTTAAGATCCGTATAATGCATATTCACAATTCCTATTGTTTAATACTGGTTATAAATTCTCCCACTATAATTGATGAAGATAATGATGTTTATGTTGCATAAGTTTGGAAATGATATATCAAAAGTGATAGGATCAAACATATCTCGTCGAAAGTTTTCTATATTCATAAACTTCAAGAAAGCTGACAAATTGGTGTTAAACAGATTTAATCCAGAAATAATCTTGCAGATCTTTTTATTAAATCATTGCCAATGTCAACTTTTCAGAAATTAATATATGGCATTGGTATGAGCGAGTTCATAAGATGTAAGATTAATTAGCCCCCGGAAGTGGCTATATGGCTCTATTGAGGGGGAGATATTATGAACTATGCATTGCAGCATTGATATGCGGCTAGTTCACAAGATGCAATAATGATTAATCCCAGGAGTGGCTATATATACATTGCACTCTTTTTTCTTTAAGTCCGGTTTTTTCCCATAGGGTTTTTCCGGTTTAAAGTTTTTAACGAGGCAATTAATGCATCCATAAAAGGGAGATATCATAACATTTGTGCTCTACACTCTTTTTCCCTTTTGTTCGATTTTTATCCCACTGGGTTTTTCCGGCTTAAGGTTTTTAATGAGACAATATCATTCAATGCACATTTGTAATGAATATGATGAATATTCAAGGGGGAGTGTTATGAAATACATGAATGGATATAATACATGAATGAATATTCATTATATTCATCTTATCCAATGTACTTATTATGGTACATTTGTATCAAATATTCTAAGTACATCTCCCTATACAATGAACGTTCGTCTCCTTTATCCTGTACATGTATCATTCGATACATTAATATTAATGATAAGTACATTCTTGTTCTCCTATAAATAAGAGTTTAGTTTTGATGTACAATAGACAATCACACAGAAACACGACAGTGAGATATTATAAATAAAGCTCTCTCATCTTGCTACTATCTCTAGTGTTCACTTGCTTTCTCTTCTCAATTCTCTTCTCTATTATATATTCGCCACGCGATATTTTACAACACTTATCCCTTGAATATTTTATTTTTCACTGTAAATATCGCAAATCATAAAATTCTAATGATTGGTGTAATAGAGATATTTAATTTTTTTTTTCTGATTTTCTATATTTATTTTGGTTATGTATATCTAATTAGATTTTTTTTTATCTCCTTAATTATTCAACTACTCTTTTCTTTGTGACTTTTTCTCTCTTCATCATTCACATCGTTCACTGTAAGCTCAAGCTGAAGCGCTCTCTCTCCGTTCGTCTTCGCTTTTACCAATGCTTGTGCCTAGTGAGTGACTCGCTGACTGTGGTTCGTCTCTGTCCATCGGTGGTGTCATCTACTGTGGTTTTTTCTATGTTCTTTTCTTCTTTTCGGTTTGGCTTTTTTGGTAACTTCGAATTGGAGTGATGCAGGTTCATGACTTGTGAATCAACTCGATATCCCTAAAATGTATTTGCTGATTGTCGATTGTGATGTGAACCCGTTTGTTCTGATTTGCTTTCCATTGATTCTTGCATATTTTTCCTGTCTTGGTTTGCAAGTTTTTAACCTCTGTTATTTTCCTGATAGATTCCAGTTTCCTACTTGAATTATGGGGTTTTACCCTGCTTTTTCTTCTTTCCAATTCGTGCAGTTTACGTGATTTGAGTTCCAATTGCCGTTCATACTATGCCTCATTCACATTGTTTAATGTCCTAAGGATTCATTCCGAGTGAGGTTTTGAACTTTTAAGAGCTCTTTCTTTAGGATTCCGTGTTGGGTTTCGCTCGGAGGAGTTTTAAGTCTGTTTATTCATGGCTTTGCCTCTCTTATTGTGGCCATTTTCTGTAACATTTGCGATCTTATCGATATTCTTGAGACCATTCGCCTGCAGCAAATGAAGATAATAGATGAGCATTTTAATAGAGTCGCGATCTCTTACTAAGAATTGCTAATACTTACTGTCTTGGTGATTTATATCCATGGGAAACACAAGATGCATGGTCATTTGTGTGGGTTCACATGCAGTGCAGATAAGCTGTGAATTAGAAGAGAAGGTTGAAAAATTACACAATGGTGATGAGCTAAATTCCAATTCAGAGACCGAAACTGAGCAGCCTCAAGAAGAGACTACAAATGTGAATGCATCAGGTAAGACCTACCTAAATATATAGCGTGTATTTTTCATTATACTATACTAAAATGGTCCAAGTATTGATATGGTTTGATAATATTAGATCCATCTTTCAATATTTAGATTTTCTTGTCTAGTAGCAGCTGCCACCAGAAAAAGGAACCGCAGCTTTACATGTCTATCGAGTGTATACAGTCTTTCTCCTGGGAAATGCATCATTGTCAGGCTAGGGAACAAAATGCAACCTATTGGAGGTTGGGAAGTTTCTCGGAACCATCGCTTGCGAGTTAACATCATTGTTTACAACTTGAAAGCAAATTACCAAGGATATGAGAAACTCTATGATTAGGATTGTAAAGGTAGTTAGCTTGTTCTGGCATGAAATTCCATTTTACAATCATTATTAATATTTCCTTGCTGTCTAAGCATGATTATCTTCATACCAGCTGCAGAAAAATGGATTCCACTACCCTATATGTAGATATTGTAAAAGTGATTTAAAAGCTGCTCACTATGGTAGCTCTATCATTCTCATATCATTTGAAGAATCTGTTGGAGAGAGTGAGAAGAGATCAATGCACAAATCTCGTCACTTTTTGGAGTTCAAAGGAAAGGAACAAGGAAGGTACGAATCTTGTTCTAGAATTGTTTTAATTGACCTGTCAACATTAAATGGACTTTCATTACTTGTTGATGACTACTTTGTGGGGACTTTCATTACCTGTTGATGACTGCTTTGTGATAACCTTTCTATTTTTCATCTTTTTTATTGCACAAGCTGACTGACGCAGATAAGGCTAACAGAGCAAAACAAAAGATACGACGCACCTTAGAGAACAAAAGTTCGGCTAGAATAACAGCAGAAAAGGTACTCTCATCTTTACTTAAATTTTTGTGATCCCTGATAAGTGATATTTCCATTGTGTAAATCAATAATCTCACTTTAGAAAAGATTCTGCTGAAGTGATATATTTTTGGACCTAAGGTAAAGATGTCTAGAGATATTTGTGACTTTTCCAACAATACATGTGTTTTGAAATAGCAGCTGTCATAGGAAGAAAACATAGAATGTGTTCTAGAATTGCCTCCTTAAGATTGTCTATGTTCTCGCCCGCATTGATAACTTGTTATTCCCATAGCTCTACGATTTGGGTCTGCTAGTGACAGACAATAATCCATAACTTGGTTCAGGTTTATCTAGCACACATAGTCCACCATCATTAACAAAAGAGCTGTACACCAGCTAGAGCTGTAAAGTAAATTTTAGATGATGAAACCTGTACAATTTTCTATTAATTTGCTAACTCCGACTGCAGCTTGGTTTAACGAGAGAGATTGAAAAACAGAAAAGTACTGCAGCCCTGGAGTACCCAAGTACTAGCTGTGCCATCGCACACATCCCAACAATTGTTGAAAAGTTATTCAATATAGTTCATCTAGTGTCAACAAATGTTATACAGTCTTGGCAATGACAATATTGTTGTTACAATGTATTAGGAATTTATACAGCTATCTGTGCAGAACATGAATGGATCAAGAAAAGAGGGCAAGCTGGAATAAATAGTCTGAAATTAAAACCTAAAGTCTAACTTCCTAGTGTGTGTTTTCATATGGTTTTGGTGGATGAAGTCACATAACAAATAAGCAAGGAACAACTATAGTTAGGAAGAATGTGATTACTTTCTCAATTTGATGTCTCTGGACATCTTTTCCTATTTCACGTAAAAGTGTGAAATATTGAATGTCTTCTTGATATGGTTCATTCGGTTAAGCTGACTAAACCAAGTTCTGCACATGATAGGAAGCAGAGTCAAGAATCAAAGGCAATCATACGTACTTATGACTTCAAAGCTTAAAATTGCTCACCAAGAAATAGTAACATCATTAGTTTATAAGTTTTTTATGTTACTAAACCGCATGTGCATATGAATGATCTCATGGAGGTATATTTGGAACTTGGAAAGAACAACACCCCCTCAAAATAGTGTTTTTCTAGTGGTGGGAAAAGAGAAACCTGGATGGTCGATGTTAGAGCGTAACCCATGCTAAATGATTTAGGGCCTCCAAATCTAGTTGTCTTCCAACCAAGAACTTAGGGTCAAAGAAAGCAAAGAATGAAGAGATTCACAAGTTGAAGGAATCTAGTTGTCTTCCAACCAAGAACATAAGGTTGGAGAATGAGAAAGATGAAGAGATTCATAAGGTGAAGGAGATACTGAAAGCAACAAAAGAGAAATTACAGAAGACAAATGGAGATGTACAAGAGTTATATAGGCTCAAAAAGCTGCTACTATCATATAGAATTGTCTGCATGCGGTGGACTTGAAGTGGTCTCACAAGATCTGGACAAGGTAAGTATGTCATGAGCCATGAGGTGTGACTAATTTCATTGAACGTTAATATAGTGAAAGGTGTTTTATTTACTAAATACTGAGTGACCTGGATATTGGACAGTAAGGTGGTTTTAAAGGGAATATAGGTGGATAGACTTGAAACATGAGTATGGTATTAGGATCACTTTGATGGAGCTTGGAAGTGGAATACAAATTTAGTATTGTTACTATGTTTTTTCCCTTTCTGTGTGACTAAATCATGTTTTGGGTTTACTTCTCTTGCATTATGCCTGATCCTTTTTGTTCAGTTTGAAGTATACAAGTGATTGCCCTTATTAGTCACTGTTGGGTGTTGCTCTTTCTTTCCATGTTTCCAGATAGTGACTGTTGAGCTCTCTTGTCCTTCTCTGTATAGATCTTGGAGTGTTATAGCATCTTTTATATTGAAGAGAAGTTGAAATGTTGCCTGTTTTGGCACTTGAGAGTGGATGAGGGACACGGTCAAATGCTTGGAAATGGTTTTGTTGACGTATGGGTTTATTAGATTGCCTAATACCATATGCTGATAACCTTACACTACTCTATTTTTGGCCCCCAATGCATTTCTTCTTCTTCTTGCTCTTAAGTTTAGGCTTCTATTTTCATAACCGAACTTCTCAAGTTTACTCAAGTTGCAGCAATGATTGTGATTTGTGAACTCGCCTCTTGGTTTACAGCCATTCAATATTGGTTGTGGTGTTTATAAGATGCTTTGGCCACTCACAACTATGTTTTTTGCAATGAAGTAAATGGAGCTCCTCTGTTCACGTCTGCATTTTTTTCAAGTGATGGGAAATGTGGCCGATCAGGTCTTGCTCATTCTGTTTTAACAAATAAGCTTCTCTACGTTTCGATATGCTTTACAAATTAGTTATGAGCTCCTATGTTCATTTATTTTATTACTTTCTGTGATCCAAGCTTCCTCTAAATCCTTCTCCAATCCAAATTATTGAAGGTTAATTGTGTAATGTTCAAGTAGTGACCACTAACATGATTTCTTGTGCTGGTTTCCATTATGCTTGATCCTCTTTCCTGCACTTATTTGCTTTGTAGGATGATGACGATCATAACGCACAATAGAGATCTCCAAACATCAGTTTACGCTCTCCATCATCGAGTCATGAGCCACACTCTAAGGAATGAGGTTAGTTTTATCTCCTAAGGTACAGTGGTCATTGTAGAGCCCACATTCGAACTATTTGTTTTTGTTATAAATGTCTTAGGTCCAGCAAGAAAAGAACAAAACAGCTTCTTGTGCCCGTTGTTGGAGAAAGCTCATTAAAGAAATAGTATAGTTCCCGCATCTTCAAGATGTGACGAGTCTAGAAAAGATTTTATAGCGATGACAGGACCTCTTTCATGTGCAGTTGAACCTTATGTCCGAGCTACAGATAAAATTGCTTTAGAATGCAAAAAAGGAAAACATATCAACATACTGTTTTTGTTGCAGTCATTCTTTCTCGGACATAGGGTGTCTCTCTCTTCCTCTCTGGACCTACCTTGTTTAATTATTCCTTTCTTGCATTGGAACTGTACAAAGAGCAATCTAGAGAGTTATTTATGGATGCTGGTGAAAATTGACTATTGTCCTTCAGTACATCTATACAAATTTTTTGGATTGCGCAGAAAGGCGAAAGTCCATTCATGAGAAGTATTCACCTTTTTGTTGTGATTTGTGTGACGTGATCAAATGGATGATTCAGGAGTTTCATAGCTGTTGTGTGATGGCTAAGCACGTTAAGCGTCGTAACTCCTGAGCACGTCAACTTCTTTTGATTTTGAATTTGTTTGTTTTTTGAATCTTATGACTTTGATAAGTTAATAGATTTAGCTTTGGGAAGATTTTGGAATCAAGTACCCAATGGAGACGAGGATTTTGCATTATTCATCCGTTGATGTTTTTTGGGTGGATATGTGATGCATTGTCCCGAAGGATGTTGAGGACATGAGGCGATTCTCTTGTTCCATTTCCAATGACTAGCAAATCAAACATCTTGGGTGTTGGGAATAACTGATCCCCGAAAACCCGGATTCGACACTAAATCGAACCCCTAAACTCAAGCGGAAGCGTAGCCCAAGAAAACGACACGTATCACCGATCGTAAAGCACACCACGGATTCAAGCATACCTTGTTAGCCACAGATTAAACACCGACGCCAATGGAGGAAGAGAATCCGTCGGGTCGATTTGATGAAGCCTTGAGGGGAAGAATTAGAAGCCGTATGCCTTGTTCTTCTTTTGAGAGAGAAAACACGCGGGATAGAAAAGACGTGCGTAAGAATGAATCCAACCAACGTCTTTTCTCTCTTTCTCTCTCCCTTTATACCTCTCCCTTCCCACGGGCCTTATTCCCCGTGGGCCGGGCTCGGGCCCGCTTGGGCGGACAGGGCCTTAAGCCCTTTAATTAATTAAATAAAGCTTTCATCTCCCACTCGCACAAGGTGGGCCGAACAGAATCTCTTTACCTCTCTTTAACATTCATACTGTGAATAATCCGTGCGACCAGCATACTTTGAGAGCTCGTTGCTATACATCCTAGGAATATATAGCAGCTCATAATTGGGCGTCACACTCGAGTAGATTTAGTATGCAGTACCCTAGATCGATCGATCACATCTATATCTCTCTTGATCTCTTTTAAACAATGATATATATATTGCATTCACAATTATAATTATCACAAAGACAGTTATAATTGGTCGACCGAGGAATACAAAAAACCACAATGTAATTCTCCAAAATCGATCTTCCTCTTTCCTTCAAACTCTCAATTTCAGTCCAGCTTTGCTTTTCTAGAAATGCCCCATTAGATCGAATCATCTCATGACCATTGGCAACATCCTAAGATAGCAAACACTAAATAGAAACCTTGAGAATAAGTAAGAGTCCCGAGGGGACTAAAAATTGAGGAACTCTTTTCCTCAAGAGTCTCACACGTCATAAAAGTTGAGATCAAACTTTTTGCCACTCTTATTGGTCGTCTCATGCATACGTAGTATGAAATACGACACGGTATTAACTCCTTTCCCATGGAGCGTATGTCTACACTTTTCAATACCGTACAGATGATAGTTCGACATACCCAATGTCTAACTTGAGTTCACATATCTACTCAATCACAAAATTCATCGAAACTCACATCCGGATCTTAGATGATAAAGTAAAATATGTGGGGTATTTTACTTTCGACATCTTCGATATTATGTCATCATCTTAACACCCATTAAAGGCGACATACGTGTTTTAAGCTTGAGCTCTCGATTATCACCTAGATAATAAGCTTAAAAACAGTCTCATCTCTATTTATCACATAGTAAATAGAGGCGATTACCCGTGTGAGTGGGCTAATCTTATATCTGTCCGACATACTTCTCAACTTAAAATAATGCACTGAGCATTAAGATGCATAAAGATCATACAAAGATTCATAGGCATTAATCAATGAAAAACAAAATCTCATAAATGTGAACAACTCAGGGAAATTACAATTCAGTACATCAGACTCTACGCAATCCTAGAGATTTTACATGACCACAAAACACATCTCTAGGTATTGGCTTTGTCATAGGATCTGCTACCATTCTATGCGTAGATATGTACTGTAAGTTCACATCCTTTCGTGCAACCATATCTTTTACAAAGTTATACTTGGTATCTATATGTTTGGTCTTGCCATGATATTTTGGATCTTTGGTGTATGCTATAGCCGCTTGGCTATCACGCTTAACTAATAATGGATTTGCGGTTTTCAATAACACCTAAATGATCCAAAAATCTCTTAAGCCAAACTCCTTCTTGTACCACTGCATGATAATGCCACGAACTCAGCTTCCATCGTGGATAAGGCTATACACGTTTGCTTCTTCGCTCCATGATATGGCACCATTGTTCAAGTAAGAAAGCAAATCCAGGTAGATTTCCTTTCATCTAAATCTCCTCCCCAATCAAAGATCCTAATAGCCTTCAAGTCGCAGATCCTTTCCTTGATAATTCAACTTGAAATCAGCAGTTCCCTTCAGATACCTCAGTATTCTCTTCATGGCTTTCCAATGTGCTGGACCCGGGTTGGATTGGTATTTACTCACCATTCCAACTGCAAAACATATGTCGGGTCTTGTATACATCATAGCGTACATCAAGCTCCCAACAGCATTAGCATAAGGAACATGTTTCATTTGTTCCTTCTCTTGTGGAGTCCCTGGACACAGTCTATGGCTCAATCCTTCACCTTTTGTAATAGGAGTGTCTATGGGTTTATAGTCTTGCATACGAAATCGTTCAAGAACCTTATTTATATAGGTTTCTTGTGAAAGAGACAACGATCTCTTTGAACGATCTCTCGAAATCTTAACTCCAAGAATGTATGCAGCTTCACCCATATCCTTCATCTCAAAGTTAGAAGACAACCATCTCTTGACGATACTAACCAACTCCATATTGCTTCCGGCAATTAGTATATCATCAACATATAATGATATGATCACAAATTAATCCTTGGATCTTTTGATATACACACAATGATCCTCATCAATCATTGTAAAATCATATGCCATTATGGTATTATGAAAACGTATATATCATTGTCTTGATGACTGCTTAAGACCATATATCGACCTCAAAAGTCGACATACTTTTTCTTCTTGGCCTTTCACTATGAAACCAGCAGGTTGTTCCATATATATTTCTTCCTTTAATTCTCCATTGAGGAAAGCGGTCTTTACATTCATTTGATGTAACTCAAGATCCAGACTAGCCACTATTGCCAGAATAATGCGAATCGAGGTAAATCTTACTACAGGAGAAAACGTATCTTCATAATCAATTCATTCATGTTGATTATACCCCTTCGCCACAAGGCGAGCCTTATGCCTTTCTATAGAGCCATCAGCCTTTCGCTTTATTTTGAGAACCCATTTGTTCCCAATAGCTCTGCGTCCTTTTGGAAGATCAACCAGTTCCCAGACTTGGTTTGATTCCATTGACTCCATTTCCTCTTCCATTGCATTAATCCATTTTTCCTTACTAGGGCACTTCAGAGCCTCATTAATATTTCTTGGCTCATCCTCATCTTGTGGAGCAACCATAAAAGTTTCCCCTTCAATGTCAAAACGTCGACGGGGAATACTTTGGCGACTTGTTCGCCTTACGGGAGATTGTACACTTTGCACATCATTCCCTATTATGCTCTCACTTGGATGAACTCCACTAATATCATTATCTTGATCCAATGTCTCAAATAGGGAGTGATCTTCCCCTATTTCGCCCTTCTTAGGAAACTCATCCTCTAAGAATGTGACATCTCGTGATTCAAATCCAGTTATACTCCCACTTTCCCCGCTCACCAATGAACACATACCCTTTCGAGTGTTCCTTATCTTATGAAAATACTCTTCTTTCCTCTCGGGACCTAATTTTCCAAACTTGTGAGAGGACTCATGTGTATAGGCAGACGACCCCATGGCTTAAGAAAACTTAAGTCCGGTTTTCTACCTCCGTCCATAACTCATATGGAGTGGAAGTAACTCGATTTGGAAGGCACCTGTTAAGTATATACGCAGCAGCTTAACAATGCATCACTCCAAAAGGTGATTGGTAAGTTAGCATGCGCCATCATAGACCTAACCATTTCTAGTAGGGTTCTGCTTCTTCTCTCTCGCAACACCATTTTGTTGAGGAGTATACGGAATAGACAACTCGTCTTTCTATTCCTTTTTCATCACATAATTTTCTGAACTCATCGATAAATATTCTCGACCTCGATCGAATCTCAATGCTTTTATTTTCTTGTCTAATTGATTTTCTACCAGGTTCATAAACCTTTTGAAACAACTTATTGCTTCAGACTTGTGAGAAATCAAATAGACATATCCGAATCGAGTATAATCATCAATAAATGTGATGAAATAAACAGCCCCATGCCTTCCTCTCACATTCATTGGACCACAGACATCGGAATGGATTAAATACAGAGGAAATTCAGCTCTTTTTCCTTTTCCAAATGGTTTTCGTGTTGCTTTCCATTCTAGGCAATGCTTACATACGAGCAAATCGACTTTTTCAATATTGCCCAACAAGCCCTCTTTGGCTAGTCTATTCATACGCTGTTGGCCAATGTGACCAAGTCTAGCATGCCACACATTCACATCATTATCATATTTATTATGAGACGTGAGAAGGGAATAACAAACATTAGCATTAACATAATCAACATCTAATACAATAAAACCATTTAGAAAATAGCCACAACCATAGTAATTTGTATTCAAGAACAAATTCACACCTCTACTACAAAAGTTCATACAAAAACCTAATCTGACTAACACTAATACAAACACTAAATTCCGACGAATCTCCGGAGCATACAGCACATCATGAAGGAACAAAGTGCGTCCACCGCATATTCGCTGGCATGTGCCAATTCCTTCACTTCACTGAGTTGTTTCCCACATAGATCCACTTAGTTCCGGAGGTACTCGTCGGAATTCCACGAAGGATCCTCTATCCTTCGCTACATGGTCCGTCGCCCCCGAATCCACAAACCACAAAGGATTAGACTCTGGCAAGAACACACGTAACTTGACACATAGGCAAAGTTCTGAAAAGTACAAGGGGTGCATACCTTCTTTGGCTCACGACACAGTGCGAGCATAGTGACCCTTCTTGTCACAACAGCATTTCACCCTTGCGAGCTTTTTCATGTGAGGACGCTTTCATCATGTTGGTCAAATTTGGGTTTCTTCCCCGAAGGACCAGCTTCTTCCTTCTGCCTTTCCCCTTATCAAACCAGCTAGGGTGCTTGCGCTGAGCACGAAGCTCCATTTGAGCTAGAACTAGCATGATATAGATCAGCATCCGCTTAGCCGCCAACAAAGGTCCTCTTCCCAGCTCAAGATGACGCATTGCATCCTCAAATGTTTTGATATTTTCATTGTGAGTCAGGTGCACCTTCATATGCTCCCAACTCGAGGCAAGGAACGAATCACTCGCTTGCACTTGTTGTTCATCTCGTGAGACATGGCCGCGTCTCTCGGCTTCAGCTTATCATATTTGACATCTTTCTAAGATATTGCTTCATGGTCTGATCATGAGGCTTCTTATAAGAGTCAAATCGATAGTTAGCCGCCAAATAGTCACCAAGTATGACCAAACCTAGCTTCCAAAGTGCCTCCACATTTCCTTGGCGTTGTCAAAGCGTCAAACTCGCATGACGTCATTTTCCATGCTGCTCAACAACGTGATGCGAGCTAGAGAGTTCATTCTTTTCCACGCAAGAAAAGCTTCTTTGTCCTTTTTGTGTCGTTTCATGGGTCCCTCTTGTGTTCTACCATGGTCATGACAAGAGCCTCAAGTGATTCTTGCTCTTCCAAAGACATACTGGATTTTCATTTGCCAAATTTCATAGTTGTCTCCGTGAGTTTTTCACCTTTGTTCAGCTCAAGCAACTATGCTTTTAGTGGTCAAGCCATTGATCCAACACATCGACAAATATGCACGAATTATTAATGCCTATCATTTATGCATCCCTATTTGCATAGACCCATCATATTAATAAATAATTTCAAGTAAGGCTTCAATCAAAAGGTCACTACGCTTCCAATCATCCTCCAAAAATCCTAACTTAAAATTATCATTAATATAATTGTCATATGCAAAATCAATTCTATGAAGTTACAAAAACTTCTATAACTACCCATAATAATTACCCAAGAACCAAAGAATAACAGAAAGCAACAAATAATTGAATTCCAATAAAACAATAATGCTTTCAATCAATACAAATAGGTAGTAATCATTACATAATATGTTCACAAATCACACTTAACATACATCACCAATACAACTAACACCAAGTCAAGACACCTGACCGGAAAGATCCTATTTTCTTCAATTTCTTGATCTTTTCTTTTGAAACAATACAAAGAATATTCATTTGCAAAATCCATCACAATTTTCTTATAGGAAGCAGCTCCGTTGACATCCCATATGCGATTCAACACATCTTGCCATCGTGGTGGAAGAGCGTTTATGAAAATCGCACCATCTCTGATCATACATGACGACCATTCCATATGACTTGTTGAATTTTCGCGTTGACTTCAAGGACGTGATCAATTAAGTCACCGCTCTCCCATCGATGATCAATACCACCCATCGCCTTAGATGTTCTTTTCGCTTTTGTTCACTCAGAATCGCACGAATAGGTGTGCAGACTCCGGGAGCGATTGCTCTCAGAAAAATGATAACAAATAAGGGATTACATATAATCCACATAGACTTAATTGAAAAAGAAACACATTCTTTTCCTCCTCCTTTTTTTTTTGGTCAACGGTCAAAGAAAACGGTCAACGGTCAATGGTCAAGTCAACGGTCAACGGTCGTCGGTCAACGGTCAACGGAGGTCAACGGTCGTCGGACCGGTTGGACCGTCGGGCAGTTGGGCCGGGCGTGATCGCATTCAAGGACCGACGACGCGTCGCTGCGTGCGTATAGCGGCCAATGACGTCACGGCACGCGGTGCTGCTGCTTGGTGACGTCAGCGCCAGGCGTCGGACGTGCGCGCGCGCTACGTCGCTGGTCGGGTTGCGGGCTGGCCGCCGCCGGGCCAACCGACGTTATTGCTGACGTCGCCGATGACGCTACCCCGGGCCGTTATTTACTGGGGTGACGCCATGATGACGCCGGCTTCGGGTCCGCGGGACCGCCACGCCACGGGCTGTTCGGCCGCGGGCGCGGCCGACATTCGCCGACCGGGCGCGTGCGGCGGGAACACGCGCCGGGCGAAGCGCTCGGTTGGGCGCGCCACGCGCAACGCCCTTCCGGGCCGCGTGTGGGAGCGTGCGGTGTCGCCCGGCGGCGCTCGAGGCATCTCCGGACTCGTCTCGACGTCGCCTTTCTCCCAGTGCTTTCACAATTTGTTTTTGACATTCGAAAACTCATAAAAATGGCCGAAGAAGTCTCGGGTGTCGGGATTTGTCGCCCGATCCGTACGGCCGAAGTCCCTTTTGCGAAAAATCAATCAAAAACACATCAAATTGATCGGGAAAACGTGAACTAGGGCTCTAATACCAATGTTGGGAATAACTGATCCCCGAAAACCCGGATTCGACACTAAATCGAACCCCTAAACTCAAGCGGAAGCGTAGCCCAAGAAAACGACACATATCACCGATCGAAAGACACCACTGGATTCGAGCGCATCTGTAGCCACAGATTAAACACCGACGCCAATGGAGGAAGAGAATCCGGTCAAATTCGATTTGATGAAGCCTTGAGGGGAAGAATTAGAAGCCGTATGCCTTGTTCTTCTTTTGAGAGAGAAAACACGCGGTAGAGAATAGACGTGCGTAAGAATGAATCCAACCAACGTCTTTTCTCTCTTTCTCTCTCCCTTTTATACCTCTCCCTTCCCACGGGCCTTATTCCTGGTGGGC